>JAVHLV010000088.1:0-228801 GCA_036785495.1 Colletotrichum neosansevieriae | reverse complement strand
TAAAAAATATTTTATTAAATACTAATAGTAGTTATATATAGTATATAATTTTACTAGATTTATATTAGTAATATATAGCTTTTTATTCTTATTATTAAGTGGATTAGTCACTTTTTAGTCACTTTTAAGAAAAATTTAAGACTAATTTGACTAATTATAGTTTATATACTATATATATAATAAATTTAAAAATTAAAAGCTATATATATATTATTTAGTTATTAAACTATATAGTTATATATTTATTTTACTTATTTTACTTTTATATTTAATATATATATATTGTCAAAAAAGTAGTGTCTTTTGACTAATTGACTAAAATCGTGACTAATTCCCAACCCTGGTTGTGGACGACGAAGAAGCAGTGCTCATTGTGAAGGTGAGCAGGGGTTTGTTTGTGGACGCAGCCGCGCCGGGCAGAAGTAGAGATGGGATGAAACGTGGGAAGGATGATCTTCTGCTGTCAAATGTCCCATCCTCCTCTTGCGCCCTCAGAGTGTGTGAGGTGGGGGTCACTCCTCGGTGTTTGGTCCATCTTATGCAATGGGGCTTCGCTTTGCGCTGTTGCGCCAAAAGCCTGAAGTGATGACGGCTGCGGCTCCTAACAATGCGCGCCCCGTGCCGTCCAATGCGGCCGTTTGTTGTTTCCCTGCTGCTGTTACCGGGGGAGGGGGGGGATTCTGTTGATCCAGCTTTAATAATCATAACAATGACATGTTCGTTCGCCGGCCGGGACGTACGTCCGGAGCCGTTGGTACGTCCGCAGAGCATGCAACCACTCGTCGCCAGATCCACCATATTTGATAGCCTGGGGAAGATGGAAGAGCAGCTGCAGGAGACTCAAGAAGGAAATCGAGGGTACGTAGCTCCCCAGACTCCCTGATGGGTGAACTGTATCCGTCCGCATCCGAACGGCATGCGCAGCTGCGCCTCTGGCTCACAATGTAACCCTCCCAGAGATAAGTCCGAGAGCAAGATGCGACCGAACGGGTACCGTTCGTCGGTGGACTCGCGAAAGGCGACCAACAGGAGTTCGTTGGTTGGTAAGGTAGTGACAAGCACACATACGCCGGCCCCGCTGAATGTTGGACTGAGTCTCGTCACATCTCGAGTTGCCAATGAGCCAGCAAACAACATCGGACAAGCCCAACGAAGAGCGGTCATAATCGACCAACCACCAGCTGTGTTTCTTCGCAAACAATGGTGTGATAACGTTGGTGACGAGTCTTGGCAAGGGGGGCCGGACCAAATGGAAGGGGTTTGTGATATCTCTCGAGGCGAGCAAGCGAAACCACCCACCACCACCAACACCGTCAACACCAACACGGGGGGAAAAAAAGCAAATAAAAAGGAAATCACCACCTGAAAAATTCATCCACCAATGACGGAATCCCAGCATCATCAAACAATATCTGATGAAATGGCATTCATGATGACCAAACTGCCTCTGTGCCGAACCCCTGCCATCTGCCAACTACCGAGGTCATCACGACTTTTTTTTCTTGGCCAGGTGAGCTCGGTATGGTGTACCAAGGTGAAGGCCTCCTTCACCTGGCCCTCACCTTGAATCTCAGCTTCAGCTGCACCGAAGAAGAAGACAAAAAGGGGGTCTCATCACAGCCATCGCGTGATTGGCCACAGGAATCAGAAACAGTAGTGGTCCCACCGCGGGCCACTCCCGGGACGCAAAAGGGGAGAAAAAACGAAGGACCCAGCGCTTTGGTTCCCGGGACGCCGCCGCTGCATTAGCGCGCCATCGAAGAGCAAGCCCGTCAGCAAAGAGCACCTCTGCCCTTTTTTTTTTTTTCTGCCACGACACACCCCCTTTTTTTTTTTTTTTTTTTTTTTTTTTTTTGGTGAATAGTTTCTTACTGCCGAGATGACTGGCCGTTCACCTGACGATGATGATGTTGATAGTGTGATGCGTTATGCAAGTGTGTGTGTGTGTGTGTGTGTGCTTGCCCGCCTGGTTTTACCCCTTTTTTATTTGTTTTTCCCAGTGGTTGCTCCCGTCCATCGTCTCCCGTTCGATACTAGTTAGTGTACGTCGACGTTTCCTGCTAGCGAACCATACTTGTTACGCAATGATGGCGTCCAAAACCTGAAAAGGCAACCTGTTAGCGCATTCGCCAAAAAGCCACTAATGGAAGTCTGTATCAGTCTTTTTCCATAGTCTAATGTAAGGTACGCGCCGAACGACCGCGTCGCGCCTAACGACAACCCGAAGCCGATGAGGTTCTCTGAGTATCATGAAGCGTACGTACAAGCGCAATCCCAGTCTCGGAACATGCCTTTCTCAACATCCATTCCCTCTTATGAGAACAAACATATCATGTCCAATAAAAAAACTGACTAGACTGGCCACACACGCGTGCAAACCCATCCGTCCATCCACCCCCGAATGGGCACCCTTTCCAGGCCGCACTCCAAAACCTCATCCCGCCCGTCCAAATCTCGGGGAAGTCCCCCCAAAGTCGCATCCATGGCGTCAACCGCCCGCCGCTTCCGGGCCGTAAGGGGAACGAACAGACAGGAGGACAACAAGACTGTCTGCTGCATCTTACGTACCTTGCCTACCCACGGGTTCACGCAGTGCTTGCATTGCATTCGCCTGCCTGCCGGCCGGAACGCAAAAGCAAAGAAATCCCAAAATATCAAAGATTCGTCCCGACGTCGCACTCGAAAGTGTGGAACGAACAGTCGTGAAGGGCTTCTGGGCGTGTCGAAACATCCGTTTTCCCAACCAAAACTCCCATGCCATCCGAACCTCAACTGACTGCTATCTATTCCTTGCATTTTTTGAAACTTTTTTTTTTCATAAAAAAAAAAGGAAGAAAAAAAAGGAAGAATATGTGATCGCAACAATGACCTATCAATCAAACCTTTTCTATTCCTCTTTCCAATTCAGGTGGATGTATCTGCGACCCAGTCATTGGCCAGAAAGAAAGCAGCGGAAGGGAATCAGAAGAAAAGACCAGAAAGAAAGCTGCTGCATGGTCTGTCCCTGACGGAGGGGAACGTGCCCTGCATTGCGCGCCTCTCCCCCATATGCACAATCTACGACATGTCCCATCACCACGAATAAGAAAAGAAACCAAAGCCCTCCAATAACTACATCACACTCCAGCAAATTGTTCCGTTTCGGGATGCCATGACCATGGACACTAAAATGATTGACAATGCAGCGCATAAGCGCCCGGGTTCGCCCCCTTCAGGACTACCAAGATGTGAATCAATCAATCGGTTGCCCGCGCCCGCGGCTGTGTGTTTAAACGCCGTCAATCATCAACCACCTTGGATTTTTTATTTTTCCCCCCGCGGCAAAGAAGAGGGCCAGCATGAAACCCACCCCTTCCCTTTTGGGATCTCACAGTACCTAGGTATGCATGCCGTCAGACGCATATCGGAAAAGAAAAAAAAAAAGAGAAGATGCTGCAGGCCCGTTTTGATGAGATCCGAGAAAGGAAATAGTTTATCAGCGCTGCGTGTGAGAGCATATGTGTGTGTGTGTGTGTGTGTGTGTGTGTGTGTGTGTGGACGCGTTGGCGGCACGTCGCAGAACGACGCCCCACGGCCCAACAACCCCAAACCACCTCTCACTCCCGCACCGCATATCCGCCCCCAGCTTCCCGATCCACCCACACATACCTCCATCCATCCATCCATCACAGGTCTCGCTCTCCCTTTCCATCCTCCCCTCCCCCAGATACATCACCCGTCTAGGCTTTTTGTCATTTGCATTCTGCCGGATTCCTTCACAGTGGAAGACAACTCCAGTGACTCTTTTTCTGTTCTTGCGCGCCATCCCCTCCCTTCGCCGCCTGCCCCTTTCTTCCTCCTTCCAACGTCAGACGCCGTCATACGCTATTAGGAATGCGAGATGCTCGTCCATCACCACCACCCAACCCCTGTCCGTCTGAGATGCATCCTGCACACACTCACGCCCCTCCAAACCGATATGGAATAGTCCGCTGCGTCGTTACACGTGCGGATAAAACGATGCGAGTGCGAAATGTGTTTGTTTGTGTGCGTTGCAATACTGGCCCAGTGATGTAATTAGGGTTGTCCATTATTTGAGTTGATGCAATTCAAAAATTCACTCGTGATGAAGCAATTATTCTCAAAGTGTCTGATAACATGTCCTTTTTCCGTGTTGGCGCTGTATGGCTATTTCAAAATTAAAACAAAAATTAAAACAAAAACTCTCAAAGAGGTACTGGAACATACAGCCCAAAAGAGGGCTAAACCTGCGGGGTATCTTCTTCTTTTTCCTGAGTGCAGCCCAGCCGCTCCCAACATTAAAGACTCGGTTGCAGAAAGTAGAAACAAAGGTCGACTCGACCGCGAAGCCTTCAGGGTTGGTCTCGATTACACAAAGAGAGACAGACCAGGAAGAGAGCAAAGCGCGTTCGGGGAATTAATCCTTCGTCGCCTTTTTGCCTTGTTCTGACAAGGTCGGGGAATAAGTAAGACTAATAGGAAAGCGTTGCTGACATGTCCTTGGTGATCTCGCTCTCGGGGGACCCGCGAGGTATCCAATAAGCCCGGAGTAGAAAAGGAAAAAACCAAACAGGAGAAAACAGGAGGGTAATAGTACAAATCCAAGTCCAAAAAAAAAGTCTATATGCGAAATCAGTTTCTTTTCCCAGCCCGTATCCCAGATTTTTTCTGTAGCCCGATCCCAAAACCAAAAAGTGAAATAAATAAAAAGGGTAAGAAATCCAATGGCCCCAACTCGCACGTTTCTTTTCGCCCATGTCCAAAACGGACGGAACCCCCCAGTGAATAAAAAAGAAAGATTGTCGTCTCACACCCTCGTTGACGGTTGAGGCGGCTGCGAGCCATGTACGTCGAGGGTGGTGGTTGCGTTGTCATGCGTTGCTGCCCGACCATGCGGTCTTTGGTCGCTCACCGACAGTTTGGAATGGATCCGCCGGGGATATTGTTGCTGCCGCCGAACGTCGATTCGTAGAACGTCGAGAGGGACACCCCAGATGCAGGATGCGAGAGGTGACAGGATGGATAGCCAAAACGTGCCATCCCTAGGGCAAAATGCCAAGAAGAAAAAAAATCCAAAACCCGTCTATGTTGTAACGCCTTGCCATGGGTTTTCCCCCCCAAAAGTACAGCTGGGAGTATCGATCCCAGAAAGATCAAAAAAATCGATGCCACATCATGAAAACCGTAATTGAGCGTTCCCATTCGCCTTGCTGCTGGGAAGCAAGTTGTGGCTCTGAGCCGTTGTGTTCTAGTCTTCGACAGGAATGCGTATTAAAATGATGTATGGTAATGTCGCAAAATCGGCCAGGCGTTGTACAGACGAGGTGGTACAGGTGGAAAGGAGACCGCCAGTATTAGTAGAGTCGTAGGGATAATGGTGTGTGTATGTTCGAATAAGACGCGGCAGCGGACAGGAGACGGGTTTATCCTGCCGGTGCGCGTAGAAGCCAGCGCGTCGGCCGTGAGGCTCGCGGGCGAAGGTATCGTTCATCATGCTCATGGCACGTCGGTGTGTCGCATAATCGAGCTCAGCGATGAGCCGACTTATCGAGGCTTGGGGCGAGGGGGAGGCTTGGGCACTCCAGTCGTGTCGTAGGCACCGCGGCCCATGTTGGAACCGCTGGTGATTTCTCTGACAACCATTGTGGAAGGGTGGAAACGGCGAGAAGGCGCGTTAACTGAAGAGTTCTGGAAACCGAGGCGCTTGTTAGCCATGATGATTGATGAGATTGATGTCTTTGATCCTGAGGAATGAAGAAAAATCGAGGATAAGGCTTCAACTTTATAAGCTGAGCGCGATGTGAGGATGAGATTCGCCAGGCCTCACCGCGGTAAGACCTGGGCAGATGCGCACAGGGGGTAAAATTGGCTAGTGGATGCTGTTGCTGCAGCTCTGACTCACAATTCAGGACGTCGTAGTGCGACGTGTTGGGAAGCGGTCTTGAAGACTTGGGAAAATCGTCTTCAGAGAAGGGGATTGGTGAGAGTCGACGGGGGTCAAACGGCGGTGATGATGCAAGGAGGCCTGGATATGTTGCCGAATTGGGCGTAACCAATGCTGCTCGGGTGTTTCGCAAGAGAAGAAAAAAATAAGGAAGCAGCTGAGGCAAAACAGGGGGAGCGGAGGAAGCGAGGAATTATCGGCACCGTTGCATAAGGAATGGCTCGGGCAGGGTGTGCTTTGCGCAGTCGCAGACGAAGTATTGAAAGACGTATTGGCGAGTAACGTCTTTTGGTTGGATGCTGGAACGGCGGTTGCGCAGGTCTCGGAAGCCGCTGTCGATTTTGCTTTGTGCCGCGGTGATATTATCTGACTGAGGTCGGGATCGGGGCTTGGATTATTGGGTTCCCCGGGCGAATGTTATTTCTGGTTCTTCTCTTGCTCTCGTTTCCCTTCTTGTGTTTCGCGCGTTGCTGTGTCTTCCTAGAGACAAGGTGCGAGGCGTGTTAAAAAGGCCCGGGACGGTACGAGACGAGACGAAGGATGGCTTGCTGCAGGTTCTCGCTAAGAAGCTGGGAAACTGGCAGTTTGCAGGTGGGTCGCGCGAACAGCTTCCTGGTGAGGCGTGTACGGGCGAAGGTTGGTCAAAAAAAAAAAAAAAAGACTGCGGTGAGCTTGCGGGGAAAAGGGGGGTGGGCGTGTAAGAGCAAAAGATGCTTCTTTTAGTCGGTGTGATGGTTGATGCTAGTAGCAAAAGGAGGTGAAGAAGACCAGAGCCTGTCGCCTTTGAGACGAGTAGAATATGCTTGAGGAAGGTGAGAGTGGTGAGTGAAGATAGGAATTCAGAAGAGTAAAAGGCAGAAGATGAGGGACGGGAGGGAGAGGATTATGAACTCTTATTTCAGACGCCCCGACCGAGAATGGGAAATTTTTTTTAAAAGCAATGTCAATGGTACAGCGTCAGGTACCTTGGAGCAATGTAATGTCAGGGCGGGATGGAAGGGAAGGGGGCCATGTAGTGTTCCTCAGGTTTGGTTCCTTTTCCAAAAAATTAGAGGGCAAAAAAAGGGAACCAAGGGAAGGGATGGGGGGACTGGAACTGGGGACTGGGATTTGCGACCAGCACCCAGGGCAGCACACACTTTCGAACGACGCCAGCAACGGCAGCGCCAGTACCAGCGCCGGCACCAGAGAAAGCCAGCAGCTGGAGGCGCACCCTCCCCCCCCCCCCCCCCCCGGGCGAGACGGCAAGGCCCCAGGTCCCAGGCCAGGCCCCTTCATGTTGTTCTAAGGAACCTAGGGGAGCGTGGAATTAGCCATGCCAGGCCCATGCCGTGAGGTACCAGTCCATGCCTCTGATCCTTGCCGCCGTCCCATGCCAACGCCATGCCATGCCAGGTACCCGTACCGCTCCTCCAAAGGAGCCGTCGAGTTCCTGGCTACGTACTTCTTCCATCTCCTCGAGCTGCGTAATAAGGCGAGGCGAGGCAAGGCGAGGCAAGGCGAGGCACCTTACCCATCCCACCACCGTATGTTGCAGCAAACGCGCAGCCAGAAAGTGAGGATGCGCTTCGGGAGCAAACAGCCTAGGATCCAAAGACCTCCTCAGGTTCGCGCTGGAAATGTCTTCATTGCCATACAACACCCATAGCCCATAGCTCCTGAGATGATTGTAGGCGTCGTGAGGCGGCCGGTGCCTCGTTTGGCTCATGTCTATCGAGGACCTGGCACTGCACCCAATAGAGATTAGAGTCAAGTCGTGGCTTCTGGCCGGTGGTGTATAAGTCTGATGTGGCAGCCAGCATGGCCTCTTTTGGCTTCAGGGAGACCCCCAACGCTAGCCCATGGCCGCTGATGAGATCGTAGTTTGTGTCCCGAAGCTGCTTACTCTCTATTTTCAGGCCCAAGTGCCGTCTTAGTCTGTCCTTAGTCCACGTCGCTGCTGATCCTACTTTGCGATGCTTTTCCAGCAGTTTTCTGCTTGATTCTGCGGTCGTGGTGTTGAGATGATGATGATGATGATGATGATGCTCTCGAAACGGGTGACCTCGTCACGGAGCAAAAGAAAATGACAAAAGACAAAGTGCTGCTGGTACATCGCGCCGGTCCAGCAGCAGAGTGAGTGACCGGTTCCAGCACATCAGGGTATTTGCGCCGCTTCGCCGGTACACTGTGTGCGGACCCATCGCAACGTACTACTTACTACCTTTACCGCAACCCGAAAGAGAGAAGATACGGCAGTGAGGTCAGGCACCTTAATGAGGTGTCCACAGGGCAGTTGGTGAGGTAAAGGTGCCCTGCAATTGCTCCTCGCTCGATACGTATTCCTTCTCACCTTAAGCTACCTTACCTTAGCTCACCGGAACACTTCAAATTCATCCCCGTCCCCGTCGTGCTAGCAGCTTGTCTCCTGTTGTCCGCTGTGCTGGTGGTTTTCGGCTCTGCGAGGATCCTCCTTGATGACCACGGCGAACAGGGGCTGCCGACCTTCAGGGGTACCAGCCCATCCGTCCATCCATCCGCTCGTGGATGCCTCCCCCCATGTCGCCATGCTGTGTCTGCCCTTTCTTTGCATGCTTCCAGTTCCACGCCCGGAAGCTTCCTCGAATGGGTCTCTGGAAGAATCCTTGTCCTGTCTGATGCCGTCCTGTCAGTCTGCCGTGGTCCTTAGCGCTCTCTGTGCTTGTCGCAGCCCGATTCAAAACGCTTTTGTTGCATCAACGTTGGCTGGTCACTCGGTGACTGCTTAAGTCAGGTACCAAGTTGCTGAAGCTTCGCCCCTCCAGCTCGGCTCAGCCCAGCCCGACCGAACACAGCATTGAAGCTGTTGATGCTGTGATCGCGTTAAAATAGCTGGACAAGCCGTCGTATAAGCTGCGAAGGGGAGGCATAAGCAAGAAAAAGAAGCTGCTGGTGCTGATGCAGCTCCGTCCCTGACATTTTTTCCCCCACTAGTTTGACACCCATCCCGTCCCTTCAGCGCTTTTGCTTCTTCCTTGCAAGGCCTTCCCGTCTTTGTATCTGTATTCTGATGAGAATTGGGTGTTCCGTTTGGCAGTTCAGGCGAGTCAGCGGGACTCATGCGGGCGGCCCATACCGAAGCAATGAGAAGTGAGAGCCAACGTCCGGCCAACACTCGATCTTTCCATGCTTGCCGCTGTTCGGGATGCTCTTGTACGAGCCTGTGTCGCGTTCCCTATGATGTCTTCATCGATTAGGTCTGGCCTGGTCCAGCCTGACAGCGAGCACAATCGAGCTATTCAGTCCGGCCGTCCAGGCCAAGATAGTGCCAAGACAGCATGTTCGTCTGGTACATTCCATCCCTTCGCTCCTTGGGCGGGCGGCGGCTTGAAGGGCCCGAACGGACCACCTTCTCCCTGTCGTGCTCCACACCTCGGAGAGGGAACGGCGAGAGCGATCCGTCGCTCATCATTCACTCCTCCTCTTCTCCTCCGGACCGGTGTCCTGTCGGTGAGCGCACGTATACAAGCAGCTGAACCTGGCCGGTCCCTTTTTTTCACTTCCTTCCGCGGGCTGTTCCCCATCACAGTCACTTCCACGCCGACTGTCACAGGACTGCACGGTGGGAAGAAAAACTGTCCCGAAAACTTCGTTCCATCCCGGATCCCTTCCATCGGTTGATCCATGGCGGTTTCCATCTGCAAAGTCTGCGCTTGCTTATCCTCGCCAGCAGGCTCTTGGAACCGAACACGAAGGAAGGTCGCTGAATCGGTCGCCCAGTTTGGCTTTTGTTGGACGAGAACGATGGAGAATATTGGCAATTCCACAAACTTCGGTGGTCCGTAACCAATGTGGCATGCGAAAAAGCTACCGCCGCATGTCATTGCTGAGGCTCATGTGTGACCCGTCCGCCGTGCCGCGCATTCAGACACTGCATCTGATAATTATCCTGTTGCCGTGCTGGGTCGGTGCTTGCAACACCGTATTGTGTCTAGCCCACGTTTTGCTCGTTATAATGCTGCTATTTTCGCCTGGGAACACCCTGCCACAGGCGTTCTGTCCCTCATTGCTGTTCGTCGCCCAAAGTCCAACTTGGATTTCCATCCCAGATCTATGGTTCTGTCTCCAAATTGCACAACAGGTTCCGAATGGCTCACAAAAACAGTGGTATTCCGGTGACCAGAACAGAGAAAGCAAGACGGTCGCTGTTAATAGCGCCAGCGCACGCTCTAAATAGAAAATCTGTGTCGTACTCGGTGGTTTCAAGAAATTTAAATGCCGTGCCGTCATCGTCACGAAATACGAACTCAACCTCTGTAGAAATGAGTCGTAACCGACTGGTCCGGCATATGGCTTCGAAGGTTCCTGGACGGCCGCGTGGGACGAACTGGACGAGTAACCCTCGATGAAAGTATACGGGCAACACGGGATTCGTTTTAGACTGCAAGCAGCTGTGCGCCTACATATCAACGGATGGCAACTGGCATGCGATGGATGATCCCCGCAGCCAAGAGAATTAGCTCGCAACTTTCGACGACTCGTTCAGTGTTTGGTGTGCGGTTTCGGCCTGTAAACCCGTGCTTTTTGATTTTCACTCTTTCCGAATACCCAGAATTCCCTGGTCTGAACTGCGTGTGTTCGGCTCATCCAGTCTCCAAAACTTCAGTGGTTTGCCTGTGTCGCGATCGGCTGTCGCCGCCATCAGTTCCGTAATTCTGAGAGAAATGGATTCCGAGATAGGATGGGCAGGGGTTAGGAAGCGACGATCATGACGACAAGGCATGGTACTTCTCCGATTTCTTGCGCTCGTCGCTTCGAGGACAGAAACAAGAATGGCGAATGTTCTCACGGTTGATATGATCCTACTCTTGCTCCATGGGGACAAGCAAGCGAGCAACATTCGGCCAGCGACCTTCCGTGTCTGTCAACTCCGGGCAGCGATTGTGCATCCCGCCAACGAAGGATCCTCGGCGGATTCCA
Organism: Colletotrichum neosansevieriae; assembly: GCA_036785495.1. Classification (NCBI taxonomy): domain Eukaryota; kingdom Fungi; phylum Ascomycota; class Sordariomycetes; order Glomerellales; family Glomerellaceae; genus Colletotrichum; species Colletotrichum neosansevieriae. The sequence continues at coordinate 217,919 of JAVHLV010000088.1, read as the reverse complement.
GCCTAAGGGAGGCTTTCCCACCGTGAGCCCCCTAAGACGAAGATCAGTCGGCGGTAAGACTGTTTCATCTAGGAGCGATCACTGCGGCTTCTTTTCTCAATACGGCATGTAACAGAATGGCAAGCGACCAAACACTGGGCACCAGCCCAAAAAAGACAAGCCGGAGGGCTTGAGTGCTTGCATGAGGCGAGCGGATCGATCCCGCCCGCTTGCCTGAGTCGCAGTGTGTGGAATTGATCTGGCACAGAGCTGCTGGAAAATACAGAAGCGTCCTGTTGGCCCAGCTAGTGACAAGTGACAGCGGGTCATTCCTGATCACCAATCTCGCTCAACACTGGAGGTATCTTGTTTTGTGTCCACGACACTGGTGACCCGGCTGGGCTGTCCGGTGATTGCGTCCTCCTGGGTGGCGACACCTGTGAGGTTATCAGTAGATCGCCCCCAATATAGAACCCCTGTGCTGCGAGGCGAGGCGTAATGCGCATGTTCTCTCACGTTGTCGCGGGAAACAAGTTTCCTATCTAGTCCGAAGTTTGTGGCGGTTGATATGGGAATCAACGATTCCTGGTCGCCAACAGTCCTCGCGAGCCCCAGCGCCACATTCTCGTATACCAAGCGCATCGTTTGGGAGGTGTCTAACGCATAACCTCGTTGGAGTGTCAGTACGGATGCTGTATGCTGAAAATCGAAAAGCGTTCCAATTTTTCGGCTCCAAAGGTTGGACAACGACGGCAAACAACAGGGCGACTCTTTGTTGTCTCGTTTCGGTGGCCATCTCGCGTAGCCACGCAGGCTCCGTCGCTCAAAATAGGCAGGCGAGACATGATACCCATCAATCAATCCGGAACCCTGCATATGATTCTCTCTGCGCTCTGAATCTGCTTCTCTCCATCCTGCACTTCTCTCGCCGTCGCTGATTGTCAGTCGAGACCAAGGCTCCCCTGTCTGGCATACCTTAGCATCCAGGGACCTTTATTTTCGCCTTCAGGCTCGGTGACAGGGGCAGCCAGCATGTTCATCCACTGGGCTTCCACTGCATGGAAATCTTCCAGAAGCTGTGGAAGCGTCGAAGCCCTGCAACAGTGCTAAGGTACCTAGGTAGCTACCTAAGGTAAGGTACAGTGGAGTGGCCCCTCTTCCAGTCGTCCACTCAGTCACAGCAGAGAGGGTACTTCATACAGTGTGGTTCCGGAAAAGAGAGCACTGTATGATCCAGGGATTGTGGGAGATTGCTGGGCCCTGCTCTCCGTGTTTGTCACAGCACACCTTGTCATGCCATGACCTTCAGGACAGGTTTCCGGGCCTCTGGTTCTCAGGGGCGGAATCGTTCATAGAAGACAGGCGAAAGCCGATTCTGGTGATTCGCAGGGGAAGAGTAGGCTCTAGCTTTCAATTTCGATGGATTGCCTGGAGTTGCCGCATGTTCATCATCAGCAAAAGCGCGCTTGCTGTTATTATCCATCAGAACCCCAGCGACAGTGATCTTCCCAACTGGCGTTGAGGTGCCCTTTGTGCAGCGGCACCACGATGTTATGGCACACGTATCCAGAGATGGCCGACTGAGGTACGTATCGCGACGAGGTACGTACCTAGGTAAGGTACCTAGGTAGGTACTTAGTGAGGTAATCAAACGTTTTCGTACCGTCGTTCCTGCATTAGCCCATAGACCCGTCTTGGGTCCGCTGGGGAAAATATGCGATGAAACAGGGGTAAAATTGTGACCCTCCTCGGCTGGATACCGAGGATCCGGTCGGCCACGAGTCAAACTCCGACCTGCCGGTCGCTGCCAGCTGCCTGGAAAAAGAAGCTTCTCTAAACGCATGCCTTAAACGTGTACGCAGTAGCAGTTGATGATGAGCGGCCTTGAGGGGCGCCAAATGTCTGCTGCTTCAATGACTGTGAGCATTCATGACATTCGATAGCACCTCAATCCCCAAGGCTCTATGCCCTCGTTGCATCCGGTCACAGTCATGTGACTTCCGCTGAGCGATCGAGGTTGCACTCCGTGACAGCCCAACTCAACCCAACCCAATGCCAATGGTGACGGACGGCCAACGCTCTACTGGGCTCCACTAAGCCATGCATGCGCCTTCACCTGCATTCCCGCATGCTAGGCTGACGGATGAAGCCGTTCTTCTTTGTTCCCACCTGCTATGGCTTCATGCCGCAGTCTCCAACCACGGCGAACCCAGATTGTTCAAGACGGAGAACGGTGACAGCCTCAGGGAACCTGGCACTAAAGGCTTGCGCTGCCGGGCACTTGGAACCAACGGAGAGATTGAGAAAACGGCTCTTCTGACGACCCTAGCCATGCCGGCAGTACGCAGGGATTTAAAGCTAAGACTTTGACCCAAGTTCGGTGAACTTATTCCATGAAAGCTTCCCCGCAGCTGGTCCCGACGAAATTCTGACCGCGTGGATACCCCTTTGAAGGCCTAGGCTGTCGCGGGGAATGTTCTCAGGAGAACCAAAATATGCACTGTTGATGGCTTGATGAGAGCCAGGTCGAGCTCTGGAACGCCGAAGATGTCTCGAAGATCCATTATCCCCATATTTCAGCACAGAAGCTTGAACAACGCGTTTTGGTCAACTGGTGAATGTAATGATTATGAAAGCTGCTGAGAGACGTCGAAGCCACAGTGGAGAGTCCAGGTGGTTCAAGCATGGAGGACCTTGCCTAGCTGAATTCCTCCAAATAGTCTCTTCAGTGCGACTATCTAAAGGCCGTTTTGACGGTACAAGCCAGGCTCGACTCCCAAGACTTGGATGTCCTGCTGATACGACCAAAGCCGAAAGTATACTGCCGTTGTCTCAACTGGAGTAATAAAGGTTAGTGTACGCCGTACGGATAGTTGAAGCGAGGACATAGAAATGTTCCAGAAGCTCTGATCCTAGATTGGATAGTTGTAAGCGATAAGTCATGACTCAGCCCTGCCGTTTGAGTTTAGAGCTCTGGTAAGGTGATGACAGGCAAACATCCGTATCCTTAGCTTCGCCAGGCTAGGTCGAGCAGTGTTAGCAGCACAGGCCACACGGCATTTTGGAAGTCTAAGCCGGCTGATTGCGACTGGTCCATACTGATGAAGATGTTCGGGGACGAACTCTATTGCGAGTCAGGGCGGGCACCTGGGTCCGGCGAACGAACGTTTCTTCGCGTGGCTTTTTCAGCCAACAAAAGTCGTGGGTATGCCTGCCTGTGAACGTAGGCTTGTTTCCCTGATCAGTCGTACGCGGGTTTTCTCAAGAGAGTTCGACCTAAGTGTGGGCGTTCATACTGGACCATCCCTGCGTACTGTGACAACGAATGGCATGGCATAAGAGCACAATTCCTCCAGACGGGCGGCATGACAGAGCCACCGACAAGCTCTCTGCTTGCTTGCCAGGTTCGGGGCTCATGCTGGGACCTGTCACAAAGGTGCCGTGGAAACCTTCTCTGGCTAGAGATGGGATGAGGGATGGGGATTGACCTCGTGGCACCGGGGAAGGGCTTCCGCTCGCAGTTTGGGAACGCAGCCTCCTGGAGTTTGTTGGAGGGATCCATCGGCGGTCCATAGGACTCCATCGCATACGGTGTGCGGTGCAAGTGATACCTTGTGGTGTTGCAGTTTGCGCCAGGACAGCATGCTACTGTTGCTGGCGGCGTGCGCCCTCTGGAGCAGCGGCTCCAGGCTCGAAGCGGATCTGGTTTACAGTTTGCCGTGTCCGTCTCGCAAGGATGTTGGTAATATTAAAAAATTTCTTGTCTTTTTCGATGGCAATAAGAACCCGGGAAATGGTCAAGCCATGGGTGTAGTGGAGCCGGTTGTTTGCGTCACCCCCGGTCCAACGTCGAAGCCCATGTGTTCGCTTGTCCTTCTGGAAAATAGGATCTGCGGTGTCACCCTGTCGTGTCCGAGGCGAAAGGGGAGTGGTTTGCGGGGCCGGCGAGATGGCTCATGTGTTTGGGAATGATTGTCGTGCCTGGGGGAAACGAAGAGGCTGGAGTGTTTGGAAAATGCCATTTTGACTGATTTCCGTGTTCGTGGGAGGACGGAAAAGGAGAAGGGGTTGACGGCAAACGGCTGATGTGATGACTGATGAGGCCCATAAGGTTGTAGAAGACTGGACGAGGAGGACGACGACGACGAAGACTAGGTACGACAACATAATAGTGGAGAGCAGAGATCCAAGGTTACGGAAGACGGGGGTGAGATACGTGCCCGCTCCTTCCATACCGCAGTACCTTCCTCGGGTAGGTAGGTAGCTACGTAGGTTTGCTCTGCACCTGCCTCGAATCTTGAAACTACCTCAATCGACCAAAAGGTGTGGATTACCTATGCAAAGTGCCTTCCTCGTTCCCTCTGGGGCGGCGCCTTCCTGCACTGTTGCTCCCGGGCCGTGCCTACCTGCAGTCGGTCGTTGTTTTCGGTTTATCGGGCATTGGCAGGAGGAACCCGCTCCGCTGCTGCTGCTGCTCCGCCGTCGCTTCCGCTTCGACCATTCAGTTTCGATATTTCGGCGCATGTCTACCTATACTTGCAGGCAAGCAAGCAAGGTACCGCCTCACCGAATTAAGGAAAAAGATCATTTCCCACGCATTGTTCGTTGCGCATTCACCGAGGCTTGAGCCCACGCGGATTGATGACCTTTTTTTTTTTTTTTTCCAGAAAAGCACGTTCCTCTGTCCACCGGTACGGAAGAAGAAAGGACGCCAAGGTCACCATCAGACGGGCCTGGTGACTGTCGAGCCCACCGGCTAAATTTCCCGTCCCTGCCGTCGGTAAGATGGAACCCCACTTCGGTGAACTCCTCAACCAGACAGCCGAACATCACGCGAAATTTTGGTGCCCAGTCTTGAAACGGCCGCTTGACGTCACTCGTCAGTGCCATGATTTCTGTCTGGACAGGTGCGGTGGTGTTCGAGGCGTAATACGTAGGTGAGCCGTTGAGTGACTCTTCTTGGAGTGATTTCTTAAGCAACATTGAATGGATGCTTCACTTTGGAGAGCGCGACGAACAGTGAAGTTGCCATAGTAGCATTTCATCTCCTCTGTTGCTTATTCTCGATTGTTGTTATTGATGCGAGACAATACCGTGTTACGCACTAGTTCCCGCCATTGAGATATTGAGATACAAGCACACGTCAAATTGTCTATATTAGACAAATGTTTTTTGAGAGTCAAACAGTATGTGAAACCGCTCACTGCTTAGAAGTATGAACCCTCTGAACCATAATTGTTGGTACGAGCGCTTTTTCATATGGTTATTTCATAGTACGAGTTGCTGTGAGTATTTTTGGCAATCTTCCGGACCGGAGAGGAGTCAGCCTTTCAGTTATAATAGATATAACTTGTTTTTGGCCTATTACTTGGATTTCGTTGAGAAAAGCTACATATACGGCATCAAGGTTTCATGATATAGTGATGGACTAGTTGTGAATCAAGTACGCAACACTTCAACTAATCGCATTGTGATGGCGTCACGTACGTTGATTTGGGACCACTATTCCGAGCCGAGCCTCGAGACTCGTCGTTGTCTTTCACACACTTGTCCTAAGCCCATGAATAACAGAGACAGAACCAAGATGACGAAAGCCATTGAATTGACGCAGCTGTAGCAAGCAATGCGATAGAAGCAACGAATTTGGTATCGACCCTTCCTCATAGAGCTCATATTGAGCCTCTATCTGCTCACTACTCACAGCTCAGGTATTTGACCGAGAGCATGCCTTGCTTCGTTGCTCATGTTTGACTTTGAGTCCGCCTGACTTTAATCTTTTTTTTTTAACTTTACTCAACTCAACAACTTGAAGTTACTGGTACAAGGTGCGCATCTAGTTAGGAGCCTCGAATGTACAAACAGTGGCCGAATCAACGTTCAGTATCCATAGCACAGCACGTCTTAGTCTGTGAAATCGAGACTGTTTGGACACATAACCGGTGTCCAATGAGCACTCGATCAGTATACCGTCCCTACTCGGATCCCTATTGGCGTTGAACTTGAACTGTATGGAGGCCAACATAGCATAAAGACTCTGATGTATGTAGGCATGCATACTGACATGCTCCGCCGCAAAGATACCCAAGCCAATTGCCTTAACCTCGCGGTTGAAATGATCAGTATATCAAGCAGTGATTGATGCTGTATATGCTATTGCTAGGGCGCCTTGGATCAATTTTGCTGGGTACGATCATTTCCTACTATCTCATGTCTTAATGATTTGGTCGGCTCTCATCCTACTGTCACAAACGCTAACGCATTTCTTGATCTTCTTATCCCAGAGAATCTTCAATAAATCAAAATGGTTCCTCTAGCATACCGAGACTGGAGTTGGATCAGAGACGTACCTCATTTTTCACGAAAGATCAGTGACATTATCCTCACTTGAATTTGCTCAGCCCTGACAATCTACCTGAGTTGACCCAGAGGTGGATTACCTGGGTACAATCGTCATCTCGACAAATCTACACGTTTGGTATCTAATCAACATTATATTGTAAGGATCTAAAACGGTCTGAGACAATCTTACTGTGTGAGTGAAAATTTCTTTGCCCCACGTTGCACTATGGTGCAGAACTTGACCGCCTGCTTGATGTTCAGCCACACACAATGAAAGGCGTCAAGGAAATCGAATAGTTCCCAAGCACGCATAGTGAACGCAGCCCAAAAGGCCTATCTCAAGAGACAGAAAAGAACAAGACGGGCAGGTGCTTCCCTTTGAATCATCCTCCATTGAGAAAAGGTCTCCCAACCTTGACCTCCGGCAACCTACAATGAATTGTTCTCAAACAATATCCGGGACATCGATGCAAACACGCACTCCTGACCTCGAAACATCGCCAACAAGCTCGAGATGCCTCCGCCCGACCTTACAGACGTTAGTCCCAGGATGTGGTTGTATCTCTCCTTCGACGTAGAAGAGGACGGCTCGAATACGCAGAGACGCGGTCGGCTGTCTGTCCAGTTTGTGGAGCCGGAACAAGATTTCATCCACTTCTCCCTCCACCGCGTCGAGTGCTGGGCCAAGGCGCTTTTCCCTTTCACGGTTTATCAAGAACATCTGTCAAGTGAACACCAAGCCGAAGTCGCCGAGATCGAGGCGCAGACGAATCGGCGAGTTGCCACAAGTATCGTCAGCGGCTACCAGTACTTGAGCTGGACGGACCAGCGACAGATACCGCGAGGAGATGGTGATCGCTGGGTCGAGAACTACGATAGCTTCGCCGAGACTATGTCGGCGTTTACCCGCCAGATGACGTTCACGGATGCCGCAGAAGTCCGGCCCCATAACCCTCTACCGGAACCTTTCGCAAGCAGTCGAGTCTGGACGTTGCATGATACCCCGACGGTACGAGTCTGGGCTAGCGAGGAAGAGTGGACTCAGCTGTACCATCAAGTCCAACGAATGCCGGATCTCCCAGAGATGGCCCCGACGTTCGTCCATGACAGTCTGACGCAGGTTACCGAGGGTATGGTTCGCATCTTTGGCGATCATACCCACCGTCGCAGCAACGATGTCATTTGTCCATACCGACTGAATGGTTCTCACGGCTCCATTCGAGTCCTGCCTCGCTGGGTCCACGACATCTGCCAGTTCCACGACGAGGAGTGACAATTGGTTTGCGGACCTGGACGAGCTCGTTTCAAGAGTGTGCCGCTGGTAGGACGAGACAAGCCTTTTTGCTGCCACGAACGTGCTCGGTGAGTTGAAGCACGGTATCTCAATTTGCTCGAACCCAAAGATGGGACGGATTATGCCTTGGAGGACAAGGATAACGCTAGCTTCACGAGGTGCATGTGAAGCCACGGCGAGCTCGAGACAAGAGATCTAGCATGAACAGGGCTACAGGGGAAATGGGAGGAGACTGGCTTCAGATGATACTGCAAGGTTTTGCTAGGAGATTGATTCAGGTCGAGGACCGTGATTGAAGTTTAAGGTGGTCTACGAATCCCGCCCTTTGTTCCAGAAACCTGAAGCCGAATTGACTTCGATTACCACAATTTGGCCGCCATGCTGTTTCGGACTGCAGGAATCTGCGATGATACTATGCCTCCAAGCATCACTAGGTACCTACCTAGGTCACCGGGCAAGTACCGTGGGTAGCAACATCTGACGATGTATGTTGGGTCGGCAGTAGCAACAGCGTTAGCACCAAAAAAAAAAAACATCTACCCTGGAGGAAGAGGAATAAAAAATCGAGTGGCGCAGAGCGGGGAAACAGGGAAAACCCTCCCACAATCTGGGGAAGGCGCACTAAAACCCCGCATCCGTTGGTCAGCGAGGCAATTTCCCCGACATCGCAACACCGCCAACAACGAGCCCGCACAGCGGCACAGCGGCACAGCGGCACAGCGGTACACACACCACACCTTTCAGTGGCATCGATCCCCTGTGTTCGTGCCCTGGGCACGAATAGGTAGGACGTGGGTCCTGAGCCGGTGCTTGTGTTCGACAGGCGCACCAATAGCACCAATCAATCCGTAGCTTCTGACGACATGTTTCCCTTCCAAAGTTGTTTCTCCATTCCCCCAACTTGCGAACCCCGGCTTCTCCGCTCCTGCAACGTCGTCATCGGCTCTGGTCCGCTCAACCCCCGGACTCGTTCCACGAGCTTCTCTCGCCATTGTTGGACCGGATTCCCTCCCATAAAGGCACTAGAAGGTAAGGTAGTATACCCAAGGGACCTTTTGACTTCCACTTGCCGTCCGTTCCTGAACAACCGTACAACTAGCCATCTGACCTCGCCAATTGACCCCCACTCCGTCGCTTTGGAGAGTGAGAGGGTGTCATCGGGCCTTCCCATCTTGCTCTCTCCCTCCAACCTCACCGGCCTTGCCTTGCTCCGGAGCTGGCTCCCTGCACTGCGAGAGAGAGAGAGAGAGAGAGAGAGAGCACAGTAGCGGCCGCATTCGCTCTCTCGTCTTCCAAGCTTCAGCAGAACGCCTGTCCGCTTTTACTCCGCACGCCGTATAGGTACGTCCCAATCCCGGCTTCCTGCATCTCGGTTTGACCAACGTAAGGTGCCGTTGACATCGCGAGCTACGACAGCTTCTCACGCTAAGCGCACCTTAGCTCTCGGCTTGCCCAGCTTACCCTTGTTCTTTCTTTCTCTCTCCCGGCTGGACCTGAACCTAGACCGACAAGCGAAAGGATTCCACCACATGTTCGTCTAGACGCTCCAGTCACATCATGCCGCCACAGCCAGCTCATTGATCGTCCCCTGTAACTGCCGCTTCTCGCTGCTTGCTTTCCCAATATCCAATACCCCAACCGGATCAAGTGGAGCTGTTTCTCTGCAATCCGCAATTCATTGTGTGTTCCTATTGCCTGGACGTAACGCAAGGCTAGGGTAGCTCTTTCTTGGTCCGGATGATCGAGTCGTCCCACCTCTGCTGCCATGTGCAAGTCTTCGCTGACCTCTCGCGTGCGCATGCGCGAGGGGGAGGGGGACGGGTCTTTGGGATATAAGCTTCGCCTTCACCCCATCTTCTCCTCACCCAGAGCTTGTCGCCCGTCCTCCCGCCACCATCGTCGTCTGTATTGGCCTTCGGTGTTTTGCGCTGCAGTCCTTTGCTACCTAGTCTGGTCAACCACCACCACCGCAAGTACCGCTACAATGCGCTCGTCTCTCCTCTCCGCCGCCGCCGGAGCTGCTTTGCTTCTCCAAGCCGCGACCGCTCAATTCGTTGGCGGATCCGGAGGCAACACTTCCACTGTGAAGCCGAGCCCGGATGAGAACGGCAAGTACTGGATCTTCAGCGACCACCTCAAGGCTTCCTTCATCCCGTACGGCGCATCAATCTCGAACTTGATCATCAATGACAAGTACGGCATTCCGCGTGACATTGTTGGTGGTTTCGATAATGCCAGCTACTACGAGGTTGACCGCCAACACCCTCACTTTGGTGGTGTTCCCGGCCGCTACGCCAACCGTATCAAGAACTCTACATTCGAGATTGACGGTGTCGAGTATAAGGTCGACGCGAACGACAATGGCGGCCTGGACACATTACACGGTGGTTCCGATGGCTGGGACTACCGCAACTTCACTGTCGTCTCTCACACCAACAGCAGTATCACCTTTTCCTTCACGGACCCCGATGGAAAGGAAGGCTTCCCCGGCGAGGTCGTCTCCCTCATTACCTACACCGTGACAGGCTGGAACTGGGACTTCAAGATGATTGCCATCCCCACCACCAAGAAGACTCCCATCATGCTCAGCAGCCACACCTACTGGAACTTGGACGGCTTCGCCAACAATGAAACCAACACGGCCCTCAACCACACTCTCCACATGCCTTACAACGGCCAGAGAGTGGGTGTTGACAATATCCTGATCCCGACGGGTGAAATATTGGCCAACGAGAAGGGCTCCGTCAACGACTTCTGGAGCGCCCCGAAGGAGATTGGTGCCGACTTCGGCAAGAAGGAGCTTGAGAACAACTGCGGCTACAACTGCACAGGCTATGGTAAGTCAACCCACCCAACTCACTACAGGCGCAAAGCTAACCATGGCAGACAACTGCTGGATTGTCAACCGCAACGACCTCGGACCCTACAACTGGCGTACAGAGGGTTACGTTGCCCGCCTCCAATCCGCCTGGTCAGGTATCCAGCTCGATGTCTTCTCCGACCAAGAAGCCTTCCAGATGTACAGCTGCAATCAGCAGAACGGCTCCATGGCCCTCAAGCAGTCACAGGGTCTTTTCGACAATGCCGACTTCCCCCGCATCATCCCCAGATACGGCTGCGTCGTTCTCGAAGTTCAGGACTGGATCGACGGCATCAACAACCCTGCTTGGGGCCGCACTAAGAAGCAGATCTACGAGCCTGGCGGTGACCCATACATCCTTCAGGCCAGCTACCGCTTTAGCATCAACTCTACCATCGACTCTTAGAGCGTCTGTGTGAGTGATGTGGTAGGGAAGAGACGAGGAAGATGAAGAAAGAATTACATTTCAACATCATAATTTTAATGATACCAGGTGGAAAGGTGTCTTACATACTTCGTCTACATAACACATTAATGATGAAACGTATCAAACTCAAATATCCCGTTGTCTACGTTGAAAAGTTGTTTTTAAGCAGGTTCGATGTTGCGACGAAGCTATGAGATACCAATTGGTAAAGCCCAGAGAGAAAAGTTGGCCAAAGAATTTGCTTGGATGAAGAATCCGCCAATGGGACACTCATGCTCACGTCGTGTCGAACTCGTCGCACAGGCTCGCTGTAACCGTTCATAGTCTGTTCAGTGACCCTCGAAAATGACCCGGAGAGAGTAATTGAACATGTTACCACGCCTCGGTGACTTCTACTGAATCTCGTGCCACAAACGCTTAGGGCTCCATCTCTACTAAGTCGCCTTTCAGCACTTGTATAACCCCAATGAGGAAACCCAAAAGCAATCAGAATAACATGCGATGGGTCCGATCCACCCCGGACCAGAAAATGCGCCAGAAAAGGTATCATCATTACGTGCGCCTATAAATATTCGTGCTTTTCAAAATCCCAAATCCAAGTCCTATCAACATTTGATCTCCACCTCTCCAGGCTTTACCCGACCTAGGCCTTCCTTGCCGTAGTAATCCATAGGATACACCCCCTTGCCCCAGTCATCTCTAACCTCGAGCGCAATAAGCGCCTCGTATGGCGTCAATAACGGTCGCGGAAACGCATACCCCCAATCGATACTCAACCGCGGACACGCGACTTGCACCCAGCACTCCACGTCCGCCATCATCGCCAACTTGCCCGGGAAGATCTCGCTGAGGAGCAGATTGATCCACGGGATGCCGCGCTCCTTGAGCCTCTTCTCAATCAGCCCCATCGTGTTCGGATTGCCCTGCCGGCCCAGCGACCCGAGGATCAGCCCCCACTTCTTGGCCGTCTTGGCCGTCCGGATCGCCGTCCGCCGCAGGTCCTGCATCTCGGCGTGCCCGTACGTCTCGCGCGTCAGCTTCCGCGAGTAGGGGTCGTACCGATACGCGGGGATCTGCGGGTTGTGGATCATGATGCTCTCGAGGTGGAAACGGCCGTCGCCCAGGTAGAGGATCAGGTCGACCTTGTCCTCCTCCTCGTTGAGGCGCGGGCTCGTGCAACCCAGGATCTCGCCCTTGCTCAGGGGCGCGATCTGCGGGACGAGGACGTTGAAGCCGGCCTTTTCGAGGGTGCCGCGGACGCCGTGGATGGTGGCGTTGAACTGGATGGTGCCGACGACGGCGATGGTCTTGCCCGAGTCGAAGTTGCGCTCTAGCGAGGCGAGGAGGTGCGTGGCGTCGATGCTGATGTCGACGAAGACGTAGAGCGTCTTGATCTTTGTCACGTCGACGGGGATCAGGCAGCTGTGGGCGTAGTGGACGAGCAGGTCGCAGCCGAGGGCGCGCGCCGTGTAGTCGTCGATGCAGCAGGCGCCGTAGGTGACGTCGCCCATGATGAGCGTCTCGATGCCCGGGCAGAACTCGGTGAGGATGTCGGAGATCGTCGTGGCGAAGAGGAGGAGGCCCTCGGGCATTTGGAGGGCCACCTTTTTGGCGCCCGAGGTGCGGATGCGGTGGATCGTCTTGGGGATTTCGAAGGAGTAGTTTGAAGGCAGGATGGAGATTGCGGATTTGAGAGCTGGGTCGTTGAGGATCTCGGGTGGTACTTGGTTCAGGAGACGCGGACCACGTCTTGGTTTTGCGACTATGAAGTGGGTGTGAGATAGAGATGACATTGCGGCATGTGAGCGGGGGCAAGGGATATCTCACCTTGGATGGACTTGCTGTCCTCTATGGATTCGTTGGTTCCTCCATTCTTGGCCGCGGCCTCTGCTGCCGTCCTTCTACCTACAAAGCGCTTCTTAGGTTGTTTCAGCGCCGGCTGAGCCGCTGCCTCTTCTTCACGATGAGAGGCCTCGATGTCGGCGGCGATGCCGAGGTCGGTTTGCGCCCGGTCCTCCTCCATGGAAGTGACACTGGTCGGGTTTCTTTGTGCGTGAGGGAAGTGTGAATTTTTTGGGTCTTGCGCTCTTTTTCTGTGTAAGAATATTCAAGCTGCCTCTCACAACGCGAATCTATAATCAGTCAAGTGGTGAGGTTAAGAGCGAGAGTGAGAGAGAGTGACTGAATTGCCCCGCGATTCTCTATCCCGCTAACTGAATTTTTCGCGGGGCAAATGGCCTGATAAGATCGCTGACTAAACCGTTCCATGCATTTAGCGAGGGATATACAGAGTAATTGCCCTCTCATCTATTGGTTGGCGTGCGTCTATGGCTGCATCCTCTGGCGGACAATGTTCTCGTCAAGTCACGCCTGCAGCCCCATCAACGAGGGGGGAAATCGCAGTGAAATGCAGTTGAGCCGCAATGCAAAAAGTACCACTTCACTGCATTTTAACCCAACTAGAAAGGGCTGCGGGCAGAACTCATGAAATGGGAGAGCTTGATCATTTCGTCCAATTGGTGGCGCTGACGGAAGCACCTTCAATGCAATTTTAACACCATCTCGATGGGACACAAGCGCGGCTTGTGATCTGACAATTTCCGACTCTTCGTCGCTACGAATCCAGATTCCTCAGTAAGATAGCTATCGACGCCCTTTTCACTCATACAATCTCTCTAGAATAGCTTCCTGCTCTTTCCAGTGTCCAGCCCCCGTCGCCTTCTGCAAGGAGGAGCGGTCTTGTTCTTCAACGCCTCGAGCGCTCCATCGTATGCGGGATGCTTGCTGAAATCTTCAAACCAGAGCAGGGCGGCGCCCTCGCCTTCAAAGGTGTACGGAACCCAGCTGAAGGGGTCGTAAAAGTCCCAAATCGTGATTCCGATGCAGGCTTCAACCTGTACACACGCACCAACGGCCTAATCCAACCAGAGTCAGCATCATGCACTAATCAAACAGTTCAATACAATCAACTCACAGCATTGTATGCATCCTTCTGCCACTCCAAGTTGGTCTCGTTGACAGGGAGATCGATCCTGACGTCCAACTCGGTGTACGCAACCTCGACACCAAGCTCGGCGTAGCTGCGAATGACATCAATCTGCTGGTCCAAGGTCGGGGCGCGGTCCGCGACCAGGTGAGCTTGCATGCCAACGCCGTCGATCCTGATACCATCGTCCTGGAGCATCTTGACGATGCGCTTGGCCCCCTCGCTCTTGGCACCGACCGTCTCGAGGTTATAATCGTTGTAGTATAGTTTCGCCTCCGGATCGACCGCGGCCGCAGTGCGGAAGGCCAGCTTGATGTAGTCCTCTCCGAGCACGTTGTAAAATACGGACTGTCGCCAGCTTCCGTCCTCCTCGAGCGCCTCGTTGACCACGTCCCAGGCGTAGCAGCGACCCTTCCAGTGGCCTGCGACGTTTTCAATGTGTCGTACGATCACCTCGGTGAGCTCCTCGGGTGTCCACTCGGTGGTCTCAACCCAGGGCGCCAGCTGGCTGTGCCAGACAAGGGCGTGGCAGCGGAGGAGTTGGCCGTTCTCCTCGGCGATGGAGGAGACGATGTCGCCTTCGGTATAGTTGAAGACGCCGGGCTCAGGCTCGGTGAATAGCCACTATTTCATGTGTTAGTCTAATTTGGTGCCTTTGGATCTACCTTCTCACCTTTTGGCCATTGGTCGGTGTGGTCTGGCCGAACTCGTTGGTGTCATCCCGGATGGCGTCGTACTGTGCGTATGACGCCTCCAAGCCAGCTCGCTCGCGTTGTCCAGGGGAGTCGGTAGCTGCACCAAAGTAAAGCAGACCGGCCTTCTTCGCGTAGTAGTGGAGTTGAGCGGACACCAGCGGCAGTGACGCCGCCAACGCAGGCACGGCGAGGGATTGGAAACGCATTGTGGCCGTTGACTCCGAGGCAAAAGTATGCACACTAGACTGAGAGTACCTGTCTCAAGAGACCGAGCTCGGGAAGGTGAAGAAAAGTGATATCAGCAGTGTCAATCTACAGAGAAGGCAGTTCAATTCATATATGCAAGGTCCATTGCACCACCACCACCCACGTCTACCCCAATCCCACAGCCGACATGACGAGACCCATCTCCGGATCATCCAAAATGAGGAAGCTAGACTGGCAGCTTTGCTCAGCCGGGTGACATCCTCCAAGTGAGGAGAACCTGGTCTGGCGTGGTCCGCCGGCTTGGGCCCAAGACCTGCAAGCCTTGAGCAACATGCTTGTTGTTGAATGAGGTCAACGAAGGGTCGCTTGGCCCATTCGGGAGACCGCGTTCGAGAAGACGGAGGAACACCCGTGTTGTGGGCTATTGCTCACATGTCCTAGAAGAAGATCTCATTCCGGCGAAGACCAGATGTCTTCTACCGCTGCTTGACGAGAACAAATAGCACTGTTACGGGTAGCAGGTGGCAGTGATCGTCCCTGGCATGAACATCTCCATCTCTATCTGGGGCGAAAGGGCAACCGGTCAATCAGGCTGTCTGCGGTTAAATTAGGGTAGCAGTCGAGAACTGCACCAGGTATTTATCCGAATAGCCACGTCGGGTAGTCTCCAAATCTCCCCTCACGGTATCCGTGTAGATGTGGGGAATCCCTGGCTAGATTCATCGGTGAGATGAACTTGCAAGTCGGTCGTAGGACGACAATTTTCTTGAGCTCCCGAGTAGTCGGTATCATCGCATGGTCCCAATTAACAGTAACCTTGAATCTCAGCTGCATATATCAAGAGCCGCCATGAAGTAAGTCGCCGTCGCAGGCCAAAGCGTTGGTGACGAAACTTCGAATGACATATTCATCATGACTCCGAACAACGAATTGTTTCCGGGCAAGTCTTGCCAGTCCGCTGTCCTCGTCTTTCCAAGCCGTGTCCTTCTTGTCTATGACAGTTCGCTGCCTGTTGTCCGTCTCAATAGTCTCAATAAAGGCGGTTATATGTTTCTTTTTCGCTCTAGGTCTTCGCCAAGTTTTGTACCGGAAGACCCACTTCAGCGAATTCCTGGAAAGAGGCATCGAACAGGAAACAGAAAGCAGCAGGATCAGTGTCCTTGAGGGTGTAAAATTGCTTTGATATGACCATGCAGCCGAGAGAGCAACATCATCTTCTGTAGTCTCTTGGTTCCTTCGGCTAGATCCTTAAATAGACATCGCTGGAATCTCGAAGCTGGAATATCATTGTGAGATGGGTCCCATCCACCTAAAAGTCCAACTGCGCAGTTAGGTTTCCCCAGGACGATTGCTAGACTAGTCATACACCGGGACTTCGGTAGGAAATGGGGACCTCGACGAGTTGACTGTTTGCTTGCGACACGTGATGGTGAATGTCCCCTGCAAGACACTGAATTCCTTGACCACTATTGCCACTCGAGTCTGGAGAAACAGCTTTTGAGAGAAAGACTGCGTAGAGACTTCGTGGAAGCTATCCACGTACTGCACCGACACAAGCCAAGCCGAGGCTTCCATTTGATGCCTTTCGTAAGCCGCAAGTCTCCGTATTGATGACCGTGACTCGTAAAATTGGTGTCGGTCGAAACGGGGACGTAGCTCGCAGTGCTCTCAATAAGATCCATGTGGAATTTTCGTCTGGGTCTGAGCAGCAGGTGTTCCGAGATGCACTCCGGCTCCGGTGAGCCCGCAGAACCGGATTTCCTGAGTCGCATAGGCACTCGTGTCCCATGGGAACACTGAGTGCTGGAGAACTTTCAATTTTTGATTTGGCGGCCTTTCGCCGTCTGAGACGCCAAATTCTCCTACGAAGTGCTCTCCGTTCCGACAGGCTCAGGCCGCTGCCCAAACATGATCTTGTACCTGACAATCTCCGCAACCTCAAGCTCCTCCTCCGTCTCACCGTCCGCATTGGTCTTCGCCTCGCCCTTGCGGCGGATGATGGCCATCGCCTTGGGCAGCTTCTTGACCTCGCCGCTGAGTCTCTGGTGCTGGCCGACATACATAAACACCCGCTTCATCCAGGCCGTGCTGCCTTCTTCTTGAGTCTCCGTGTAGTAGTCGGGAAAGGTGATCCTGCCAATCGGCACCTCCGGCTCAGTCTTGTTGCCTTCATCATCGGGATTGAAAGGAGGTAGGTTGATGGTGCCCTGCATCTCAAGCAGCGCGAGCCCGGACGGCGTCTTGATGGTTTGCGGGAGCGGGTTGTCCGAGGCCGCAGAACCCTTCTTGGGCGGATAGATCTTGACTGTCGACATGATGGAAAATCTCACACGCATGTCGTTTGGTTTAAGTCGTGTTGAGAAACCGTCGCAGAGGCGTCTCCGCCGCTTGACACACGGGCCGTGAGCAAGTGACCTACCTAGGCTGGGGAAGAAGATGGGGACACTGGACGGCGGTACGTACCTGCGATGCTTGACTCGGACTTCAGAGCACGTGAAGTTATGGGTTAGGTCTGCTCAGACGCAAATTTCGGTCCCGGCCAAACTCCAACCCCCGACATGTACTGGAACCCAGCTAATCTCTGATTGGACCATCTGGTTTTTGCACTCGCTAGGGCTCGCACAGGATCCCAAAAATTAACTGGGCAATTTTCTGTGTTTTCGAACTTTCACGACCGATCTCACGTACTAACCGCCCAGTGGACAAGTTCTTGCACACCCAACGCCGGCAAGATGAAGGTAAGATGTCAACATCGCATACGAAGACAGCGGCGAGTCGTTACGACGAATTTACGAATTATCTGATTCGAGGTTGTCGCCGCCGCTGTGTTCGCCCAAGTGAAATATTCCCTGGTGGGGAAAGACTTTGAACGTCAGACGCTGACATTTTGGTTTTCCAGTTGAACATCTCCTACCCTGCCAATGGCAGCCAGAAGCTCATCGAGATCGAGGATGAGCGCAAGCTCCGTGTCTTCATGGAGAAGCGCGTACGTTCTACCCTGTACCGATATTCCATCGACTCCCCGATACCGAACCAAGACACTTCGAAGCAGTCCAACGAAATGCTAACGAGAATGCTAACAGATGGGCGCTGAGGTCCCCGGTGACTCTGTCGGCGACGAGTTCAAGGGCTATATCTTCCGCATCACTGGCGGCAACGACAAGCAGGGTTTCCCGATGAAGCAGGGTGTCATGCACCCTACCCGTGTCCGCCTCCTGCTCTCCGACGGTCACTCCTGCTACCGCCCCCGCCGCACCGGCGAGCGCAAGCGCAAGTCCGTCCGCGGCTGCATCGTCGGCATGGACCTATCCGTCCTGGCCCTCTCCATCGTCAAGCAGGGCGAGGCCGATATCCCCGGCCTGACCGACGTCGTCCACCCCAAGCGCCTCGGCCCCAAGCGCGCCACCAAGATCCGCAAGTTCTTCAGCCTCACCAAGGATGACGATGTATGTGCGCTCCTGTTCTCGCGTCTTCTGGACAGCCACTTCGTCATCGCCTACCGGGTGCTGCGGCGGAGGATTATGCAGACCTGGTAGAGTGTGAGAGACGGCGACCGTGTTTTATTCGTCTACCTTGCCCGACTTGGATCTTTCCCGCACATCTCTCGACCGACTCGAATGCTTTGGATGCCCGCGTGAGCTCAAGTTTCGATTTCGGCGAGAGGAAACGGGGAATGCACAAGGCGGGGAGCGTAGGCGGGCACACGTGTCAGGCTTTTTGATATCAACGAAACAAGACTAGCAGTGGCTAATATGGGCAATTCTTGCTCCAAACTACAGGTCCGCAAGTACGTCATCCGCCGCGAGGTCCAGCCCAAGGGCGAGGGCAAGAGGCCTTACACCAAGGCCCCCAAGATCCAGAGACTCGTCACTCCCCAGCGTCTCCAGCACAAGCGCCACCGCATCGCCCTCAAGCGCCGCCAGGCCGAGAAGGTCAAGGACGAGGCCGTAAGTCTATGTCCCGCGACACCACGCAGCGCCCCCCTACCCTTTGACTGACACAATCAACACAGAACGAGTACTCTCAGATTCTCGCCAAGCGCGTTGCCGAGCGCAAGGCCGAGAAGGCCGACGCCCGCAAGCGCCGCGCCTCCTCCATGCGCAAGTAAATTGCTCACGGCGGCGTTGGGTCAACCTTACGGAAACAAAAGTAAAGAACCACTCGGGGGTCCTTCTGGTTTTTCTCTTTGCATCGGGCGTGGTTGGGACAAACGTTTTAACACGGCGAGGTGGAAAAGGAAAAGCTGGGCAAAAAATGGAACATCCAACCCAGTCTTTTTTTCCCCTCAAGTCATCACGAATGTAATAGGGCATTCAAAATGGAAATGCATCCTTGACGCGCAAATACCACAGCGATAAAAGTTTGATGATTTTATGACATGAAACGACCGACGCGTTTCCCCTGGCTCCCATTAAAGTCCCAGAGTGGTTTCCGACACTCAATCTCGCCTCATTGCCTTGGATCCTGTCTACTCTTCCGAAAGACTAGGAGCGTTTTACTGTTTGGTATGGTGAATGTGGGTTACCTCTTCACAGACTTCACCTCTCAGTAGAGCGACCCACCATTTAGCCTCGGGCCTTCAAGGGGGTCTCGTCAAAAGTTTCTTGACTACCCCAGTATCACCGCCTGCCCCGTTCCCGTAACGAAGACCCAGTATCTGTACACTCGTGCCAATGTGGGTGGCAACATAGGGTCTCGACTCGTGAGCCCATCGTATCTGCCCATGCACTTGCATCATTCGTACTGGAAATGCCAATTTTTGCTCTACCTTGCGTTATGCGAAGTTCAGGAGAACCTATTGTTTTGGTCTAAAGCAGTGGTAATCTGCTAGTTGAAAAAACAAACCCATTGCCCTTTTGTGCCGTACGCCCCTAGAAATAAGAAATGAGACACGGTATTTTTCAACCTGAGTGGCTAGTTCGTCCCCCGGCCCAGAAACCTCAAGAACGTGCCTACTCCTGCT
Source organism: Colletotrichum neosansevieriae (assembly GCA_036785495.1). Taxonomy (NCBI): domain Eukaryota; kingdom Fungi; phylum Ascomycota; class Sordariomycetes; order Glomerellales; family Glomerellaceae; genus Colletotrichum; species Colletotrichum neosansevieriae. The sequence continues at coordinate 198,169 of JAVHLV010000088.1, read as the reverse complement.
GCTCCTACACGGGAACGTGGTTGAAGAGGTAGCTGACGGACTCGCCGTTGTGCGTGCGGCGGATGGCCTCGCCCAGGACCTGGCTAATGTCGATGACGCGCAGCTTGGGGCAGCGCTCGATCTTGTCGCCGAGGGGCACGGTGTTGGTTACGACGATGCGGGACAGACAGCTGTTGTTGAGGGTCTCAACGGCGTTACCGCTGAGGACGCCATGGGTGACAATGGCGATGACTTGGGTTTACAGTTAGAATCTGAGCTGAGCAATGAATCTCATGTTCTATATAACTTACCTTCACGGGCACCGGCATTGTCGAGAGTTTCAGCAGCCCTGTGATCTGGTTAGCAGAGGATAAGTCGCCAGTATCATGGTATACGGACTTCGCGAGGGTGCCGCAAGTGTCGGCCATGTCGTCCACCAGGATAGCAATCTTGTCCCTGACGTCACCGACGAGAATCATGCGGCCCACGACGTTGGGGCGAGGACGCTCCTTGTGGATGAGGGCGAAGCCGGTCTCGAGTCGATCGGCAATACCGGTGGCTCGCTTGGCACCGCCGGCGTCGGGACTGACGATGACAGCATCTTCGACGTTCATGTTCGACTTGATCCACTGGAGAACGCTAGGCTCGGCGTAGAGGTTGTCGACGGGAATGTTGAAGAAGCCCTGGATCTGGGAAGCGTGAAGGTCCATCGTGATGACGTGGTTCTGCGTATTACAATGCGTCAGTCGTCGGTACAGTCTGCTCCTTCCCGGACGCAATACTTACGCATCCCGAAACCTGGAGCATGTTCGCTACCAGCTTCGCGCTGATGGGAGCGCGACTCTTATCCTTCTTGTCCTGTCTGGCGTAGGGGAAGCAAGCTGTCTCTGGTCAGCGCTCGTGTGTGTTATTGTTTCCTCGGTGCGACTGACGAATGACGGCAGTTATCCGGCGAGCTGAAGCGGTTCTGCATGCGTGGATCATGATCAGGAGCTCCATCAGGCCATCATTGACATTGCCAGGCTCGCTTGATTGCAGGATAAAGACATCCTCGTCACGGACGCTCTCTCCAACGGTGACACAGTAAAGACGTCAGCTCAATCACTCAAGCCCATTTGGTCGAGAGATTGCTGGCTAACCTCGTTTCTTGGTTGGAGTAGTTCAAGCTATGAGAATCGCCGCGGTCAGTGATTATTCTCGGTAACTTAAAGCTTCTTGCTCTTGGATAGGCGCAAAGAGGATCGCGGTCGTGGCGTAGGAGAATCGCTCACCTCATGGTCTTCGCCAGAGGAATTCCAAGCCTGTCGCGTCGCAAATTTGCACGTCAGCGGACGCCACTTCGCGACGGGAATTGAAGCTTCAATCCGTCAATAGAAGAAGAGAGAACAAACCGCTGTGCGACTTTCTGGGACAGCTCCCCGTGGGAGCTGCCCTTGAGCAGTTTGATATCGTTCGCCATGTCCCCCATGAGGCCGGTCGTTGTATGACGAGGAAAGGAAGAAGAAAAAGAAAGAAATCGGAAGGGGGGCGATCGGCTGAGTGGGAAAAAAAAAAAAAAAAAAGGCCTGGCAGTACCTGCTGATGTTTGCAGGCTAAGGTCGGGTTTCTGGGCGAATCGAAATGCAGCGCGGGGTCACGATGGAGGGGTATGGCTATTGGTTGTCTGACAGTCACACACTGCTTTTTCCGAGAGAGTTGTGAGATGCCTTGTAGTGTGCGATAGTCCAAGACACAGGTGAGACTTTTGGGGGTGTAGAAATAAGAGTGTTGTGTGTCTTGCTGTAGTCAATAAGGTAGAATCCAGTGCATGCTCAACAGTGAACTTTTGCGGCTGTCACCGGAGGAGGTGAGGAAAAAGAAAAACCTAGTAGTGCCCCTACCGTCATTATTCCGCGTTTCCTGAGAGGTCAGTATGGGATTGTGGAGAAAAGACATGGATGTCCTCGGCTCTTTCTTCACCGTGCACCATCTCCCAAGGTCCTTGGAAGTCTTTCGCCTTGATGTAGATCCTACATCAAGGCGTAAGTACATGCTGCTGCAGCAGACAGCTTTCAAAGTATGTCCTCACTGTATTAATATGCTTTGATCTCAATGGAAAAGACATCATAGAATTAATTGCTCGTATCTCACAAACACCAGGCATATCGACGTTGGTCCAGGCGCCTAGAGGTAGGCAAGTAGGCACCTTGAGGTGATTTTGACCTTAACCTTAACCAGTCAGGGTTAAAAATAGGGCTTGGGAAGAGCCAATTTTATTAGTCTCACTTGTCACCATGGCAGCAAATCTCATCTAACCGACGTATTGAGTACTCTACATACTAGGCCGTTGAACCAAGCATCACCAGCCACTGCTCCCAGCGGCCTGCACTCCGCGAGGAAGCAGCCGGTGCCTTGTGTCTCCGGCCAACCCAAGAAAAAAGAAGACAGTATCTGGGTCTTGCCCGTCACCTTCTCGAATATGTACATACGGCCCAGAGTTTAGTGATGATGGCCCACGCTTAATAACACACTGGTCATCCTCTCCATTTACCGTGTCCTGTGTCGCCCGCCCTTCATAATGCAAATGCTCAATCGCAATATCATGGTCTATGTCTGCGCGTTCCCACCTTATGCAAAGCCGAAGTAGTCGCTACCCGCCGTGATGGCTTTCATGACTTGTGCGCGGAGCGTCTCGTAGCTCTCGTATTCGGGGAGATCAAGTTCTGCAATGCTGGGTTAGTTTTCAGGCACATCAACGCTTGCTCGGGTGTATTTACGATTGAAGCATGTGTGAGAGCTGGGAAGGCGCTCTTTGTTGCCGTAGTCACGGTGGATATTGAAACGACTGATACCGTTCATACCCTCCAGCTCCTCGAAGCCGTTGAGAGGCACCTTACTGGTTCCGGTGACGAATTGCAACAGCTTGGCTCGCTCTTCCTTGTCGAACGATCGGACGGCTCTCCAGAACCACTGGATTTGCTGGGATGATGGGTTGTAGTTGTGGTACTCCGTGTTGCTCTTCCAGTCGTCGACATCAATATCTGGCAAACCAGAGATGAGAAGCTCAAGCTCCTGTTCGTTGAAGATGGAGATAAGGTCCGCCGGAATGATTTCGTGGAATCCCTTGAGGAATTCCTCCATTTGATCACGGACCGAAGAGAGAAGCTTGTGTTCCACCACCAGTCGCACATAGTCGTGCTTGTTCTCCTCAGTGACGGCAATGTCGCGGCCGCCAGGACACAGATCTATGGTGCGGGTAACGCCGAACTCATCGTCCTCAACGGAGAATGTTTCAGTGATGATGTCGGTGATGTCATTGTCGAGCATCCACACCAGCGACTTGTAGTAGTCGGGGTCAAAAGACTCCATGTCCTTCACAGAGACCGACTTGCCAAGAATGCGCTTATACACGGCGCGGCTGAAGTAACAGTCAAGGACTCGTCCCTCGTAAAGGGCCTTGCCGATCACACGCCCAATGAACTTGAAGAACATCAGATGTTCATCGTTGATGCCGCTCAAGGAATTGGGGTGGAATGTGGTGCGGTCCGAGGAAACGGGCGTGAAGAGAGCGTAGTTGGCATCGAACATTTGCCTGGAGAGTACCTGGAACCACTCGCGAGTGACGCCTCCAGCGTCTACACCCTCCTCATTGTGAAAGCGGATGTTGAGCTTGCCGTACTTCATCTCGTCGCCAGACTTGAAGTACAGGGACTTGAACGAGTCATGGAAGACCTGTTCACGACGAACAGCAAGCTGCAACGCGGGGAATGCGGGTCGCTGATTGTTATTGGATCGACTGTGAACACTGCGGTTGAAGTAATTCCGTTTGTTGTCAAATTCAAGCACCTTCGGGTTCTTAACAAGGAGGGCGAAAGTTCCAGACATGAGCTTGGGGCTGTTTCTCACTAACTCATTCAGAATGCGTCGATGGTCCTCTGTGAAGGTGAAGAACAGTCCGGCCATGCGGTTCTCTGGAGGCGGGCTAGAGAGCAGCATCTCCTTGCTGGACTGGTTTTGAATCTGTGGATCATCGTTCATGGCGGTGTTCTTGCAAACGACCATCAGAGACTCGATGAGAGGCAGCAAAATTGTGGCCACATTGACCATGTTCTCTCTCTGTCGAATGGCGCTGAGGCAGGCGCTCAGTTTCTCCCACATCGTGGAGAACGTAGAGTTGTGATACAATGAGGTAACGAGGTCTTGCTTCTCGTTTTTGCTAGCCTCTGTCTCCTCGTCGGCTTTGTGACTCTTTTTCTTACTGTCAAACAAGTGATCCAGAGCAGTGAGAACGCGGAGCAGTTTGTTCTGCTCAGATGCGCCGGGAGAGAATTTGGCAAGAGCGACTCCTTGGATCTCGGTTCCAGAGGTGGCCTTCTCAATGTGGGGAAGGAGCTCGTCGAGATCCGTCACGATGTTTTCGCTGAGAAGGCGAGCTTGGCGGACCAATTCTTGACCGAAAGTGGCTTTGGCCCCAGGAATGGCAGACAGGTTCTTGATAGCCGAGATGGTGTTCTGGAAGGTCTTGGAACTGCATTCGCGAGCAACGAATATCTTCACAACCAGAGTCAGGTTGTGGGGAGGAATGATCGGGACCTGCATTTGTTTAAGGCCCTTCTGGCTGGTCTCCGACTTCTCGTTCGCCTTTGACTTCTCTGGATCGGCACTTGCTGGGGCCGGCTTAGACTCTTTCTTATCGGTAGCATTGGCCGTCTCTGCGGTTGCGGTCTCACCAGCCTGATTGCTTGCCGGCTGTTCGGTAGCAGTCGAAGCCTCGCCAGCCTCCGCTGCATTTTCTGCAGCCTTCTTCTTAGCATCTCGAGCGGCCTTCTCCAAAGCTTCCTTGCGTCGTCGTTCCATGGTAGCGAGGGGCACAGTGATTTTGTTGAGCAAGTCCGCCAGGTAGGCCATCACCACTGAGCTCTCCATAACCAAGTCTCTGTCGAGGAGGGTGAGCAGAGAATTGATCGCATACTTGTGAGCCTTGGAGTCCTTGGTCTTGCCCTTTCGACTGAGTGTTCGTTTGAGGGACGAACCAATTGTCTCGTGCTCAGAGAGAAAGAGCATTGGAATATGCGGATTCTTCGTGGACAGATCCTGCAGTAGGTCCAAGCATTGATGCACAACCATCAATGGAGAGATTTCCGAGTTGGACTGTTGTTGGCCGGCGGCGACGCTGAGAGATGTCAGAGTCCGCTTCAGGTTCTGAGGTGTTCTCGGATCCGCGTCCTTGTCCTTCGGCCTCTTTGCTTTGAGAGACAGCTGGCTGAAGCTGCGCTCAACAGCTTCCATGTCTGTGCTGCCTTCTTGAAGGATCAGCAGGATAGTGCTGATGACCTCGAGGCGGTTTTGCCGATTTTCACAGACGTCGGCCAAGACGCTGAAGAGGTAGTTGCGAATCGAGCCCATCTGAGAGATGAACATTAGACGCAGCAAAGTGGCCACTCCCGCTTTGTCCAGCATTTGCACCACGGTTCTGCGCTGAACCTTGTTCTCGCTGCTCTCTCCAGACTCAGGCTGTGGGGGGCCAGTTCGTCGTGCAGCAATAGGTGGGCTTCTGCCTGTGACAGCAGGATGGGCAGCATGCTGCTGTGCCAAGAGTCGGGCTTGGGCAGCCATTTCAGGAGGCAAGTGATCCATGATGTCTTCGCCTTGGTCCATGAGAACTTGCTGGCGCAGTTCTGGAGGGAATGTGAGCAATATGCTAGCAGGATCCATATCCACAGCGATCTGGTCTTGTCCTCCAGTAGGTGCTTGACGGCGCTGTTCGTCTCTTTCCCGTCGACGCGCTTCTTGACGCTCTTGTTGGACAATTTCCAGGCGGAGCTCCTCCGGGAGCGCGTCTAGGAATTCCTGGAAAACCTCACCCTGCTCGCCAGCAGCGTGATCTTCACGAGCTTGTGATCGCCGAGTGCTGACAGTTTGTGCAATGACTTCCTCCCTGAATTCCTCGGGAAGCGCAGCCAGGTACTCGGGATCAATGCCAAGTTCGGTAACGTCCACTTCCTCGCCTCTGATGGTCGTGAGGACACGACTGTTATCAGGGGCCGCGTCGTTATCCGCAGAAGGCGCGGAAGGCTGCTGAGTTTCAACGCCCTCCATGGCCTGGGAATCCGAGGTTTGTGTCCGGGTCTCTTGTGCGGACGCTGCCTCACGTTCACCTGCAGCGGCCGCAGCTTCGGCAGCAGCGCGTTCTTGCTCCTCGCGCTCTTCGGCTTCCTTCTTCTCACGAGCGGCCTTCTCTTCCGCTTCCTTAGTCGCCTTGGCGCGTCTGGCGCTCTCCTCCAACCTCTTCCGCTCCTCTTCCCGGGCTTGACGAAGCTTATCCTCTTCGGCTTTGATCTTCTTCTCGAATTCCATCGCCGGGGGAACAAGCTTGGAAAGAATGATGTTGATAAGCTTCTGGGCCTTATCCGCAGAGTGGTTGCCGCCGAAAACCATCCTGGCCTCTTCTTGGTATCGCTCGAAGGTTGATTCGGGAGTGAAGCCGACTGCTTGTTGAGGCTCGTGGTAGGTCGTCTCACGGCGGTTGTCTGTTCTGGACTCGCGGGGCGCAACCTGATATTCACGAACTTCTCCACGTCCGTTGTGGGTGATGGAGAGCTGAACTGGACCATGGCCATGGCGCATAGCGGGCAAGGATGCGACAAGGTCGTTGAGGATCGCAATTGGACTAGAAGACAAGGGCACGGTGCCGAAAATCTCAGGGGGCAAACGAAGACCAATCATGCCAGGCCCGGGGGGAGGGCGAGGAGAGGATTCCCGTCCCTGCCCATTCCGACGCAACAAAGGATTGACTCCGTCGTCAGCGTTGTTCGGGACAGCGTTGGGCCGGTGTCGAGGAGAGAAGTAGCTTCGAAAGTCTCCAAGCGGGTCGCGTCCATTGCCGACCATGAAACCAGGCGGGAACGGACTACGATGACCATGGCGATGGCGGTGAGCATTGTGGTGACCTCCGAAGGAGGGCTCAACAACCAAGGTGTCCCAGCCAAGGGCAGAAGGGAGATTAGGGGGGGGATGGTCATGAGGATAATCCTCTTCGTAGATGAGGTCGTCTTCGTCCATATCTTCGTCATCATCTTCGTCATCTAGATTTTGTTAGCACGGTCCTGAAGATGCACCCTTGTGCCATTTTTCTCACCATCTTCATCACGTCCGTCATCGATGTAGTGATCTCCAAGATCGTCCATGTCGTCGCCAGGATAGTCTTCTGGGTCCATAACTGCCCGGGCCAGATTGTCGATAATATCTCCAGGCTCCATGCCGTGCATGTGGGCCTCATCGGCGTCTTGGATTTCGGCTTCATAGTCGACGTCTTCATCGTCATCTTCCTCTTCTTCATCGGTCTCTTCACTCTCCCAGCCTGATGCTCCATCGTCCTCAATGGGATTGCCGTCTTCGTCGACGATTTCTTCAACGACATCGAGATGATCGTCCATATCGTCCATATCGTCAGAATCCATTTCATCGTCTTCGCTCATCTCGTCGTCTTCATCCATCTCATCATCGTCGTCATCCATGATGACTTCAACAACGCCCGGCTCTCCGTGAAGACCTTCAATTTGACCCATCTCACCAAGCTCCTCATCTTCGTCGCTGACGCCGTCTTCACCATCGTCGGAGACGTCTTCATCGCCGTAGTCGAGCTCGTCACCGTAGTCGTCATCATACATTTCCTCATCATCATCTTCTGCAATCCTGTTAGACTTGTTGGCGCCCACATGTGGCAAAACATACCCTGTTCATCCTCGGACTCGTCATCGCTTCCGCGAGGCTCGAGCATGCCCAAAGCGGAGTTGCGGTAAAGGTCCGGGGTCTCTTCTCTGTCATCGTCCATATCTGACATTGATGAAGTAGAAATGATCTCGTCATCCACACTTTCAGGGAGAGAGGCGGAAGGAAGAACATGGGAGCGACTCAGTTCCTTTGCAGTGTCTGTCAAGACACGGAGTACTCTGAGTACGTATTTGATGGCACGCTTCACGCCAGTATGACCCAAATCAACTTCAGCAATCGAGGACGTTAGCTTTTCAAGGTAGCCCTTCTCGTACATCATTCTGCGAAGCTGAGCTTGCGATCGACCCTGAGGGGAATCTAGCGCCCGCTGAGAGGTTGACTCTTTGTCCTTTTCGCCGATGATGTGGTTCATCAATTCGGCGAGGCATTGCATCTTCGGACAGCGGGTGTCAATGGGCTCTTCAGGCGTAGCCGTGCGCTCGTACGCCTTTAGGATTGTGTCTAGTACAAACTTGCGGACGAAGAGCAAATCAGGTTCGTCGTCGTACTCGAACCGATCACGATTCTTGTCGACGTTCTTTTCCCCAGTTTTAGCCACCAAGGCAGCCAAAACCTGTTGGGCCTGCGCGGACGTTGCAGCCTTCTTCTTGGCAAGAATACTGTCACCGCTATCGCTCAGACTACCCTGGCAAAGAAGGTCATTGATGAGGTAGTTGAGGACGCTCGATCGAGGCTTGACCGGCGTGTTCGTCTGGAGAGGTGCACTCCGCTTGAAGTTGATGAACTCAACCTTGGTCTGGTTGTAGCTCTGGAGGAGTTCCGCCAGGCAGTTGAGCAAGAAACACCGGTAGATGAAGATAGGGTGGTCCTCCGCCTTGAATACTGGTCTCGAGGACTTCTTATCCTTTTCCTTGCCGTCAGCATTGTCTTGATTTTCTACAGGCGCGTCCTTGGTTCCGACCTCTGTAGTCGAGGCGCTGGCTGGCGCGGTGCTCTTGCCATCCTTCGCAGGCTGCGTAGCTTCCTTGTCATCGACCTCGCGGTAGTTGAGCAATTCGCAAAGGAGGAAGTGGATGATGCCATGAGGGTTCTCGACCACGGGGCGTTTGAGTTCGTTGGCTGGTTTTGGCGCATCTGCCATCTCCTTGTCGTCTGTCTCGGTTGACTGCTTGACGTCGTGGATAGACAGATCCTCCGTGCCCTGTACCGCGGGCTCAACGCTAGCGTCCTTGTCTGTGGTAGCGTTGCCTTGGGCTTCAGGCTCCTTGAGTGCCAACTGATGAGCTCGACTACTGCCCTCGCTTCCCGGTGACCAGCGGGAAAGCTTTGTCATTTCGTTCGTGACTTCCACAAAAAGATCAGGAGAGCGCAGCGCTAGTGGTGCCATGCTGCGAAGGTAGGTGCTGAGATCCAAGTTCCTCTGGGTGCGCTGGGGGTTGTCGAAGAGGCTTCGCACCTCGGCGCGCATAATCTGCTTCAGAGTCTCCTCGTCCTCAACGATGTGCCTCAGGATGGCCATGATGCTACCCGTAGTCTTTGTCTCTTTCAAACGAGCAGCACCAGCGCCAGCAAGTTGCTTTGCCATCACAAATAGGCGTTGAAGGTTTTTCTTTTCGCCGACTTTTTGCGCAATCGAGGGTTTCCGAGTGAGAATAACAACGACACGAAGGACCGAGGTCGCCAAGGTCTCTTCCTTACCAAGGACGGGGAGCAGACGAAGTATGGCCTCCAAAAGATCGTTGCGCTGACTGTCCGAGACGATCGGGTTGCGTTGGGGCAGAACAACAGGGACGACTGTTTCGTTTTCGCTAGCAGGAGGCTTCCATTGCGCCTCGATAGGCTGCTCGTCATATGACAACAGTAGCTCGACTATCAAGAGAATATAAGGAATCCACGGCGGCAGCTCTTCATTTGACGTAGGGAGAACCTTGAGGTTGAGGAATGAGACGTACTCATCAACCTTCTCTCTCAGTGTGTCGATGTTGCACTTGAAGAAGCTCTTCTCTTGCATGAGGAGAGCCAACAGATGGGCGTAGGCGGCAATGCTGGTTCCGTTCGACCTGGAGTCGCTGTCATCGAAGGACAAAGATGTCAATGCATTTGCCAAAGTGGCACCAACCTCATCCCGCACCTCGTCATTCTGCTGGCGGAATACCATGGCGTTGATGAGCTCCGATAGCTCGATGGCAGAGTGTGGGTGGGCCCTGACAATATCGAGGGACCTATCGATGAGGTTCTCTCGTAACTTGGCCCGTTCCTTGTCTAGATCTTCCTTGGCGATCAAGCGGTTCTCAGTTTTCGCAGGATCCCCGGTCGCGTTGGCTGGTGTGGAGGTATTAGGCATGCCTTGCGGCTCAGAGGCTCCAGCAGGGCTTTCGGTACCGCTCAAGTCGGGAGTTGCTCCCTCGCCTGCCTCGCGCGCAGCATGAATGATCCGGTCGAACTCGGCACGCTCTGAAGCTTCATCAACAGCCATTGCATCTGCGTCAGCAGAAGCTGCAGGAGCAGATTCCTCCTGCTGGCTAGGTGCTCGAGATGGTTCTGGACGGTTAGGGGTGTAAACGTCCTCGGACGGGATGGGGTTGCGTTCTCCGGCCTTGCCTGCCCTGTGAAGACGGCTGTACTCTGCGGCGTTACCATCGTGGCCGTTGGATCGGTAGACTGCCTCGCGGGCAAGCTCTTCATCAGAGCCATCCTCGACCAAACGGTTGACCAAGTTGCTGAGGTTCGACCAGTTGAAAGGGATCGATGTTTTCTTGAACACTTCGGAAACTGGCTTATCCCGGGGAGAGCCTTCGTGCTCGGCAGTCGAAATTATCTTGAGAATCTCAATGATCTTAGCCACCGCTTCCGGTCGCAGTTTTTCGATTAGAGCCGACTCCCAGGTCTCACGAATGACAGGGAGCACGGCCATGCGAACCTCCACCACGATTTGTTGAGAAGGCGGAGCCTCAGGACGTCGCTCAGAGGTTCTGGGAATGAGGCCAAACTGTGTGGTTGAGTCGGCAATATTCTTTCCGTTGACGAGGGCCGCGAAGAACTCAAAAATCTTGCCAAGGCCAAAGGAGGCGACTCTGGCACTAGCGGTGGTACCAGCATCAGATTCGCCAGTCTCTTTGCAAATTTCTGACGAGAAGCGTCGCACCATTTGTGTGAGAACGTCAAAGCCGCCCTGTTCTAGGAAGGCAATCAAAACGGGCACAACTACTTGAACCGAGGATCGGTCGCTCGACGTCCGCGTAGAGTCCATGAGCATCTCCGTCAAAGTATGGAGCATGATGATCCAGTAGTGGTATTCCTTAGCCGTGGGTTCATTCAAGGCAACGGACGGTCTCAGCTGATCAAGAATTGTGCCTGCGAGCTGTCTTGCAAGGTCGACGTGCTTCGGCCGCGAGTAGGTGTCTCGCTCGCGGCGCGGGAAGAGAGCTTTGCCAAGTTGCTGGAAGAAGGGGAACGTCGAGGGCACCATGGAGTGAAGAAGGATGCGCAGGGTCTCGTAGTTACGGTATCTGGGAGTAGCCTGCTCTTGCTTACTAGGCACCTTGGGGACAGGACCAGAGCTTGTCGCCTGGGCTGCGGCAGCGCCAGTTCCTGGAGTCTCTTCTGGCGCAGCAGAATTGTCAACATCCACCTCGGTGGTGGGTTGTGTTGCAGCTGTTGCAGCTGGGCCACCGAACGAAACCATGACGTCGCTGCCGGGCGCTGGCCGTTTGGCCCACCAATGTTGGGGAAGAACATTGTGCTCTGCACCTTCCTCGGCCAAGACCGCCTTTAATAAGGGTCCCAATGACTTCACCAAGTCCAGGTAGTAATCGAAGACGTTGATGGGATACAGTTGAACTGAATTAGAGCGCGGGGAAGACGTGAAGCATTCATACAAGGTCTTGATCAACGACTGCGCGTTGAGCAGAGCCTTGACCATCTTCGTGCCTCGCAGGACCCGCTCCTTAGTCTCGGCGTCAAGACTTCGGACTCGCTCAACCGTGATCTTATCATCAAAACTGAGAAATGGGCGGAAATAGGGAGAGTCGACCTTGTGCTCGGCCAGGGGCTTGAGAGTTTCGACAGCAGCCTGCGTACGCTTGAGAAGAGACGGTAGGCCAAGCACCGGGGACTGCTCAACGAGCTGAGAGACAACAAGATTCAAGGTCCGGGACGCGTGCGAGTCACAGAAGTCGTGCGGAAGACTAGGCAGCTCAGCGATATCCAGGAGCAGCTCTAAGCCTCCATGGCTGATGAAATGAGCCTTCAGCGTGTTGTTGTTGAAGTAAGCGGAAAGGAAGCTGGATACGGCATAAACGTAAGGCGTAATATCTTTATAAGACGCGGCAGACGAGGACGAGTCGCCACTTGTGGCTAGTGCTTCGCCCGCCTTCTGCGATGATTCATTCGCGTCAGACATTTCCACATCGCCATCGTCCTTGTCCTTCCCTCTGGATTCAGATGACTCGTCGAGGCGGCTCTTTAATTTTTCATCCACGGGCACAGGCTTCTGCGTGCCATCGGCCAGCAGCAGTTTGGCACCCCAGTTGGCAGTGCGAGCTTTATGAATACCCAGGGACCTCACTCTGGCGACCATGTCGACGACGGCGTTAGAAATCGGGCGCCTGAGGTGCGGATGGTGTCGAGCTAGCTCGTCGAAGCTTGCACCAACATTGCTCGCGAGGTGTGGATCGGTTTCCATCGTGTTGACGTGGGCCGGGCTCTCGAAAATCTCTAGGAACGACTCGAAAGCTCGCGATGAGACCACCATTTTCAGGCCGGCATTGTTCAAGCAGATGGAGTTCAAGACCTGGGGAACAACATTGATAGCATCCGAAGTGGGTAAAATACCCCGTGCCAAAGGACGGTCATGGGACGATGCCAGCTCCTCTTCAGGGGGCGGATGAGGACGGTTGTCCGACTCGATCTGAACTGAAGACTCGGGTGGGCCAGGACTGCTGTCGTCGTAATCGTTATCACCTTGGGTTACGGGTGCTTGCTCCTCGGATTCCGGCGGAGGCTGAGTGGCTGGTTGATTGGCGACAGGTTGGCTGGTGATTGCCTCCAGATAGCTCACGATCATGCCAGATTCGGAAATGGCGGCAAAGCTTGTAGGATCGTTGTTGATGAAGTCGCTGAGAACCGTAACCGTATTCGTCCAGAGGACGGAACCGAAGCGCTTGGTGTTCTGCATAATTTCTCTGAGACTTCCAAGCAGTTCCGATTTATCGACGAGGTTGCGCAAGAGTCGGTCGGTGTTGCCACCATAGCTGTACGAGTTGGTCATCATGTGGTGAATAAACTTGAGGACCCATTTCAGAGTTTGCTGCTGATTGTAGGGGATCTCGTAGTCTACGATCTGGTTCTGGTGTTCGGACTTGTTTCCTTGGCCGGCCTCAACCAACTGCTTTGACTCGCTCACAGTCGTGACCAGCAAATCAGAAATCGCATCGAGGCCAGAGCCATTGAAGAAGATTTGGAAAGCATTTTGGTATGACCAGATCAGACCGTCGATGAATGCCAGGATCATGGACTGGTTCCGTTGGGCAACATCAGATCTGATTTTTAGTATTTCGACCAAAATGTCCATGAGACCAGCAGTCACCATCTCTGCTCCAATCCTGGTAGACATGGCGAGGTGGGTAGTCAGAGAGAACAGGTTCGTACGCCATTGATCAACCTCAGTAATCTGGAGACCACGATCGGGCTCTTCTGTCTTCATGCCTGCAACTGCTTTTCTGATGACGTAAAGGAGAATGCCGTGGTTCACATTCGCGTTGAGTGCTGATAAAACGTCCTGGTACCGAGCCGCATAGTTTGAAATTGCTTCAAGGAGGGCCAGAACGATAGACTGAAGCCACAAGGGCACCTGAATGGAGCCATCGGCAGGAGGGTGAATTAGCTCAGCCAATTGGTAGACAAGCTGGTAACGTCTCGTCTCATCGTTGTCATGACGAAGGACCTTCTCAATGAAGACCGTCTCTGGGTGGATGTACGCCAGATTGTTGATGGCAAGCAACCGAATCGCAAGAGCTTGTTGGCGCGACTCAGCATTGCCTAGGAGGGCCTTGGCAACTCTCAGTCGATTAAGAACCTCATACTTGGCGGAAGCCGGCATGTCCGCAGGACATCTCGTAAGCAGATCGTGAATTGAGGTAGAGGCAATAACCGACTGAGGCAGGTCGAAGATTCTTTGGCTTGAGTTGGTCTGCTCGTTCGACATGCCGGGATTCCGAGCGCTCAAAGGCGAGGTGTCATCGACGGCGGACTGACGTGCTAATCTAGGCGTGTTATGCTGCGATCCAGCCGTGGTGCTGCGTCTCAGAGGGGTAGGCGTGGTAGGTGTGCTAGAAGGGACATGAGCAGAGGGCGCAGCAGTTGGCTGCTCACGAGGTGAAGACGGCATAGTATATGAGACCTTGATATCGCCCCAGCCATTCCAACGGCTGTTGTCTGTTGTGAGAACAGCACCCAGATCGTTGGCGAACAAGATTGCCACATTCTTCTGGCTTGATGTTTGGGCCTTCTCCTTGCCCTTGGCGGTCGATGCAGGCGTGCTGTTGGTAACTGAGTCGGACAGACTCACAATAGGGGCCTTGGCGAAGGGAAGAGCGAGCGTCTGGACACGTTCAATATCAAGCTGATAGTGGTTCGCGAGAAGTGCGTTGCTAACGGCCCGAGAAGCGCTTCCTATCCGCTTGACCGACGCCTGGTATCGCTGGGCAAGCTCGGAGCCAACCTGGAGGGTAGCAAGCAGAACAGACAAGACCGTCGTGTTAAGCAGCTTGTTGAGGAACATGCTACTGGAGTAGATGCTCCGGTTGCCGCAGTGCTCCAGAAGGATACGGGTGAAGTCAAGAACAGCCTCGACGAGCTGCCTGTCGCCATCTTCGGTGTAACCCAGCTTAGAGAGACGTTCCATGTCCCAAGTCTCATCGCTGTACGATTCAGTCTTGGTACCTTTGTTCAAGAGCAGATCGCAGGCGAAGTCTCTTGTCTGAGGGCCCTGGTCGAGGCTGTAGGTGGCGCAAAAGCACTCCAAGATGTTGTCGAACCGGTTGAGAAGAGGGATCCAATGGTACAGATCACCTCTGGGAAAAGGCCATCTTGTCGGGAACTTGGACAGATGTTCTGGGAGAAGAGGCAAAGGTGTCGAGCAAGCTGACGTGACGAAGTCCTTGAGCCATGGAGACTGCAGCGAGTTAGCAAGATGAGCGACAGAGTGAGATATCTAGAGGGTTCGAGAGACTGACCAGAGTCTCGGCATGCTTGGGCTGCATCTGCTTCGTTATCTTCCCCATTTTGGGCGAGCGCGGCCGAGCCGCAGGTTCATAAGTGCAGGCTTGCTAGCTAGCCCGTGTCGTAGAATGTGTTCTTGTTCGCGCAACAGGGTATGTCGTTGGTATTGGCGCAAACAACCGCGTCGCAAGAAATCGGGTATGTTTGGCGTTGGTTTCCGGATGTAAGGTCGAAGAGGTGTGAAGTTGTTCGGTTGGGAGGTCAAAAGAAGGCCACCGGGTGATGATGGCAGAGCTTGGGTCAGGAAGGTACAGAAGTGCAAGGCCGGGGTGCAGGACGTCCTTGCAGTGGACTGTACAAACAGCTTCACCAAGCGGTCCGGCGAATCGTCAACGTGGTTCGCGTCGCAGGGAACGAGTTTGTGATTCCGAGCGAGTAGCAGACGACCAGATCAAGCCGTCGGTCGCAACGAGTGTCGTCGGTATTGAGGGTTGGCGGGTGGATGGTAGGAGGTGGGAGGCGGGATGGGATGTTGGAGAGTTTGATGGAAAAAGAAGTTGCAGATGTCAAATCGGTATGGAGAGGTAGGTGCGGTTACAGTGGGCCCTTTGCGTAATAGCAAGGTGCCTTAAGTTAGAGGTAGCTTCAGCTTCCTACGCCAAAAGGTGCCCTCACCACCTTTTCCTTCCTTTTTTTTTTTTTGGTGCTTGGCGGTTGGTCAAAGTGGTGGCACACTGCAGCAGGTCCAGCCCATACAGCACCTCACGGCAGTCACCTGGGCAGTCAAGCAGGCAAGGCGGGATGGTTGTTTGGCTGGCGGTCAGTGAGAGCTGGTCCGGGACACTGTGTTATGGAAAGAGGACCGCGCAGTAAGGCTGCACCAGAAATTCAGGGCGGGCACAGTGAAAGCAGGATGACAGAGAAAGAACCTCAAAGGTAGAGTAGAGTAAGGTGCCTAAGGACATAAGGATCAATGGTGGGGAACATGGTGCACGGTCCACCACATGGGCCTGTCAGAAAAGCAGTCCCTCAGTACATACTAACAATATCAAAGACCAATATGTCAAATTGGGCGTAATTATATATATATTTATAATACTATAGTGTGTGTGTGATTCTATATATTTATTCTTATTTTAGGTATATCCTAACCCCTTTTTTCTAGTTAGTATACCCAGGCTGCTTTAGATCTATATATAGAGCTAGACTAATATTATACCTAACTTATACTATATTCCAGACTCTATAATGTAATATATCTCCTTAGGGATTACTAGCTATTTATAAAGCTATTTCTAAACTTTATTAAGGTTTATCTTATAGTAAATATAGATTTTTATTATCTTTAAATACTTTATATTATCTTCTTTTTTTAGGTTTTATAAATAGTTTATCTCTAGCTATATATATTAATTACTTATTTATAACTATCTATAAAATACTTTAAATTAAAATAGTATAAATACTTTATAAATCTATTTATATTTATCTCTATTAATAAAGTATATTTAACTAATATATATCTTTCTATAATCTCTTACTATAGCTAGTAGTAATAAATATTAATATATTTTAGCCTTATTTATAGCTAAATAAGCTTTATATTAACTAGTTAAATAGTTTATTAATTTTTATACTAAATTTAGATTATTATTAATATTATACTAAGTATAGTAAAAATAGCTCTAGCTATAATATTACTTAGGAGTTAAATTTATAAAATAGTTATTAACTAATTTATAAAAAGAGCTTTATATATTACTTAGAGTAATATAAATAGCTCTATCTTAGGTATTAATATTATAACTATTATTTACTTATTTACTTTCTATATAATTATATCTCTAAATAGCTTTATTATAAATATTTATAAGCTCTTTTAGTTAATTATATTATTTATAAAGCTAGTATCTAAAGTAACTTTAAGTATATTACTTACTTTACTAAGCTTAATACTATACTTAAGGTAGAGATATTATATTTAGTTAAGATATTAAAGAACTTAATTAGCAGTATAGTGCTATATAAAGCTTAGATTATTATTGAACCTTATAAAGCAGCTTATAGTAAATATTATATTAAGCTATATTATTACTACTATATATAGAATTATTTTAATATAATATTAGTAATAATTAATCTTCTATAGAGCTACCTTTTTTTTATAAGGGTTTAATTTATCTTTTATTATAGATATATATACTTATTTATCTATACTAAGACTTATAGTATACTACTTAATCAGCTTTTATATCTGATCTATAAATATAAACTATAATAGCTATAGCTTATATATAGCTTTATTATAGAGCACTTTAATACTAAGGAACTATTATAGATTCTAATCTTCTTTAAGATAGTAATATTTCTAAAAAGTATTTATAGCCTCCTTTATGCTTTTAGTATATTTATAAAAAAAATACTAATATATAATTATCTATATAGAAAAAGAATATTATTTATCTATATTACTAATAGTAGTTCTTACTAGCTACCTATTTAAAGTTAAGTATAGTAAGGCTAGCTTCTAAGTATTTTCTACTAAAATAGTAATAAGTAGTATAGTCTATAAAGTACTTTTTATAGATATAGAACCTTACTATTATAGCAGTATTTTAGTAATATATTTATAAAAACTATTTTATTAATAAATATATATATAAATATATTTATAGTACTATATTATAATAGCTATATATTAAAATAAGTAGCTATAGCTATTAGTACTTAAAAAGATATATCTATAAGTATTACTATATATATATTCTATATATCTTTTATTTATTAATTACCTTAGATTATAAATCTTACTTTAAACTTTACTAACTATCTATATTTATTAAGTTTATATATATAAACTTAGTAGTAGCTAAGTATTTAATAACTATAAACCTCTTATCTTATTACTTTATACTAAAACTATAATACTTTATATCTCTTTAAGTAAGACCTCTTAGCCTCTAGGAATTTATTTATAAATAGATATAGTTTTATAAGCCTATTATATAGTACTAACTAATTATAAAATATAGATAGAGGAGGTAACTTAAATTAGGAATAACTTAATAGAGTAACTATTTTATCTATATTATTTAGGCTACTATATACTATAGTATTTCTATAGCACTCTTTACTCTTTAGTCTTTATTTTTTAGTTATAGTAAATACTTATTATTTTAGATCTATGTTATTTATAGCTACTTTAAGAATATAACCTACTCCTATTAAAGTTTTAGAAATATTCTACTCTATATATATACTTAGTAGGTAATAAGACAGAGCAGTATAGACAGCCCAGTTTAGGGAGTGCCTAGACAGGTATATTAGTTAGCACGTTATAGCAGGACTTTTGCCTTATTAAGGGCAGAGAGGAGAACAGAGGATTATTATTATTTTTAGTACTAATATAGTTTATCTTATTATTTAGAGACTTTTATTACTTTTGCTTATAAAATTATATGTATAATAAGGTTATTATATATAGAAAGATCCTTTTCTTTATTCTAGAGCCTCTAGATAAAAAGCTATAATATTATAATATTTCTATATAAGTATATATAAGTATATAGTTTTATTATTTTTATCTTAGAGTTCTTAGCTTATCTTAATAGTGCCTAGAGATAGATTCTTCTCTCTTAAGACTTCCTCTATAATACTTAAAAAGAGTATATTTCTATACTATATAAATAGGCTTATATTTAATACAGAACTATAGTATATTATCCTAACTACTTAATAGAATATTAACTTTATAAACTTAGTAGCTATAATAATAAACTTTATATAATAATATTTAGAAAGCTCTTTAGAAAACACTAGGTATAATAGCTATATAGTTAGAGTTTTTAGATAGGAATATTTAAGACCTTAAAAATCTAGCTATAATAGCTTTAGACTTTACTAAATTAAAAAGTTTTCTCTTTTCTCCTTAGTCTTTATAAAAGTAGAGCTAGTATCTACTTTCTATATCCTAGAACTTAATAATTAGTAATAAAGTAATAAATTAATAATACTAATTAGGCTAATAAGCTTAACTAAGAGGATTTAGGCTCTATCTTAGTTACTATATAGTTAATATCTATAGAATTAAGGAAATTATAGTATTATATTATTTATAAAAAAGAATAGAAGAGAGTTTATAAACTTATAGATAGGATAGAGGCTATAACTACTCCTAGCTATATTAAGAAGGAGAGCCTATATACTTATAGGAGAAATAGAATCTATAACTACTCCTAGTTTATAATCTATAATTACTACTTAGAAAGAGAAGGAGATTAAAGCTCTCTTTCTCTCTATCTATTTAATTATTATAGATTAAATTTATTACGCTAACACTATAACCCGCAAAGCAGCAGGATATATACTGTAATTAATAGATATATATAAGGTTATATAACCTATCACAGAGCATATATATATAGTTTAACACTACTACTAATATAGTTAAGTAGAACTTAGAAATAGATATATATTAACTTATAGGCTTTTAATATATATATATAAAGAGAGCTCTAAGTTCTATATAAACCTCGTTCTAGTATAAAACTAATATTAATTAGTAGTTAACCTTATATATTATACTACTTAACTTCTATAGATTAGTAAGGATCACTTAAAGAGGTAAAGTAATAACTCCTATACTAGGTTTATAATCTAGTATATAAGGGACTTATCTCTATACTATCTAAGTTATTAGGTATAAAGAGTAGGTTTACTTATAGTATACCTATCTTAAAGACCTTAATATATCTCTATATTTATTATATATAATAATAACTTTATTAATATAACCTATTATCTATAAATACTACTTAAATAATAAGAATAAGAGATAATAGATAAATAATAGATCTATAAATATTATAATAAGTAAATATAATAAGAGTACTATTATAGAATTATCTATTCTAACTAGATTATTATATTTAGGCTTAAGATCTATTCTCTCTAAATCTATACTACTACTCTTTAAAAAATACTAGAAATCTATAATATCTATACTTATATATACTAGAATATTATAAGATCTTTGCTTAGAACACTTAATTTATTTACTATAAAATAAGCACTACTATTAACCTTATAATTATTAAAGAGGAATTGCTTTTAACCTGGAACTATAACTTATACCTAAATAAGGGGTAAATCTAATATTACTAGTAACTTTCTACTAAAATAACATATTATTTAGTATATAGTAAATAACCTATTAGTAGATATAGTAAAAGATACTAAAATACTATAATAACTTATAGTATTATTATTAGCACTACTAATATCTACTTAAACCTAGAATTATCCTAACTAAGAGATATAAAATAAGAATATCTATCCCTTTATACCTTAAAATAATAAAGTATATTTTCTATTTAGTTTACAGATAGGAGTATAGCTTAAGGATTATTATTTATAGTAAGTATAATAATACTATAGTAAGTAACTATACTTACTACTATATAACTTATAATATTCTTATTACTACTATTAAATCTAGTATTTAGAAGGAAATAATAGAAAAAGATAATACTAAATAATAATAATACTACTTTATAGATCTATAAGGGATATTACTAAGACTAAGAATATAAAACTTTACTTTAACTATACTAGAACTAGTAACTAGAAAACTAGCTATTTTAGTATAAATAAGAGAGACTTATACTATAGTAGAAGCTTTAATAAGAGACTCTACTAGCTAAAACCTCACTAAGATATTTATTTACCTTCTTTTATATAATATTATTAACTACTATAGTAAATCCTTTTATATCTAGCTAATTAATACTATAGTTAGACCTATTAGCTATAGTAACTCTATACTATTAACTTATTATAAAACTTCTAATCCCTCTAAATATAAAGGTATTTATAAATAACTATAAATAGAGTTAAATATTTAAATTTAGTAATAAGACTATAGAGAAGGAGGTAAATACTAAAATCCTCTTTTACTTTAAAATCTATAAGGCTAATAGCTTTATAGATATAGCTTTATAGAGAGAATTTATATATAACTTTATTAATCTACTACTTAAATTCTAAAACTAAGCTACTATAAGTATTATTTAATAACTCTATAACTACCTATAATTTTCTATAAGTTATAGGTTAACTTTTTATAATTATTATAGAAGATAACTTCTACTTTTAGATAACTAAGAAAGCAGAAAAATAGATAAATAAGAATACTATATTTATAAAGCTATAGGAAAATAAAAACTTTACTAGAGAGATTATGGATAGTAATAGTAGAAAAGAGTAAAGTCTATACCTTTATAGACTAATAATAGGAGAAATATACTTATAAATAATAAGGCTTTATAGCTAGTTAACCTTAGTTTAACTTTAAATACTAATCCTGCTCTAAATATTATAAATACTTAAATCAGACTTAAGAATAATATATACTTACTTATATACTAACTTATAGACCTAACTAAGCTATATACTAATAAGATAAAGTATAGTAGTAAAGGTATAGATATACTAAAACTAAAACTCTATATCTTCTAGAATATATATAAGAGAGCAGGCTTTATAAAGAAATAGATACTATTTACTTTTCTAATTATACTTAAGGAAAAAGTATTATATTATTACTATAAGATAATTTACTAAATTTAGCCTTATTTTAACCTAAACCAGATTATTACTAAGCTTAGTAAATATTTTAAAATAGAGAAATTTAAATAAGTATATCTTACTAAATAAAATACTACTATATTTATATTAATTATAAATAATAATCTATCTATAATAAAGCTTAAGGTCTTAGACTTACTAATTAATACTTTTATAAAAATATAACCTATATTAGATACTACCTATAAGAGTAATAAGATTCTATATAACTAACTCTTTTAAGGTTACTAAGAGGTTAAGAAATATAAATAAGCTACTATAAACTCTATAATAAAGTTTAAGAGCTTCTATAACTAGCTTAAAGTTATAATTAGTAATATAGTTATATTTAAAAATAGTTAATTACCTCTATAACTATAATACTATACTAAGTAATATCTAATAGATTATAAGTATAATAGCTAAGGCTAGAATAATTAATTTAGCTACTCTAGTTTATACTAAAACTTTAAATAAGATAATTTAAAGTAATAGTAAGATTTCTAGAAGCAGAGATACTATATCTATAAGAAAATAGGCTGCTATTTAATAAACTATATATAAAAAGAGAGAGATAAAGCATACTTCTACTTTTAGAGCAATTTATATATTTAAGATACTTTAAAGATAGCTTATTAGTAATTCCTTATTTAATATAAAAAGACTAAAGATAAGGATTATAATAATTTAATAATAAATAATAAGGAGGATAAAGAAATTAAGATATATTTCTAGTTACTTAGAGAAGGGTAAGATAGTAAGGAGGATTAATAATTTAATAATAAATAGCAGACTTTATTCTTTATTTAATTTACAGACCTAAATACCTAATTAATCTATTTAATAGATAAGAATACTATTACTAAATACCTACTTAACTAAGTAGCTTACTATAGGATTACCTATTATAACCCTTTTAAATAAATAATTAATAATACCTCTATTAATATCTTTATACTTAATAGAAGATATTTTTTAGAGACTTTCTAGAGTATTATTCTAGATATAAGAGCTATAAAACTTTTAATAGCTAGTTATAACTAGTTTATTATACTTAAAAGGACTAAGTTACTTAATATTATAATTAACTCTACTATTATAAGAGGAGTAAGTATTAAATTTAGTCTAGGGGGAGTAATTAAATTAATAGGAATAATAGTTATTTCTATACCTTTTAGAGAAATTATATTCTATATTATATTAGTAAATACCCCTTTTCTTCTATACCTTATAAATATAGATAAACTAGGTATTTAATTTAATAATTTAAGGAACTATTTATAATAAGGAGACCTAATTATCTCTATTATCTATAAATAGGGTTATCTATAGCTACTATTAGATATAGAGAAGATATTAGCCTAGAATAATTTTATAGAGACTAAATTATACTAACTCTATTAATATTTTAGATATCTATTAGTCTACTAACTTTATAGAGCTTTATAGTAGTTAGGCTACTAAGTTAAAATATAAATACTTAAATATCTTATAAAGTTTTATAAATATTACTAACTTAATATAAGAGCTTTAAATTACTTTAAATTTACTTTTAAGGATAACTATAACTTTAACTATGCTATAGTTATTAATATTATTTACTTTAACTTAAGACTAATACTTTATATAGTTAATACTACTACTACTTTTAATATAGGAAGATTTCTATAGGATCTATTAATAAGTATAGCACTTAATATACTTAAATAATACTAAATCTATACCTATTTTAAACCTCTAGATATAGTAATTACTAATACTAATACTAATTTTAACTTATCTAAGTAGTATAATATACTCTATTTAATATTAATAACTACTACTAAAGTTTCTATTAAGGCTTATAACTTTATAGATAAGGTTAAGAGGTATTATATAATCTTTTAAAGAGTTTATAATATAATTTGCTAAGACCTTTTTAATATAGATTATAAGATAGTTCTTTAAATAGCTTTAAAGGCTATTAATAATATTATAGAGCTAAAAGGCCTAGTTCTAATATTATTTATTTTTAAAGTATACCTATAGCTTATTAATAAATCCCCTCTATTTCTAGAAATCTAGAAATAGGTAGCTGCTATATAAAGGGTAATAAAAGACCTTTAAAGAGTCTAGGCTTTATACTAAGTTTTAAAAGGCCTTACTACTTATAATAAACCTAATATTTATAGAACTCTATAGTTATTACTACTCTTACTAGTATATATTTACTATAAAAAGAAGGGCTAGTAAGAACTATATAGACTTCTTGCTATTAATAGTAAGACCTATATACTTAACCTTTTATATAGATCTTAGACCTTCTAATTAACTATTATCTATTTATAGTATAATATAGATAATACTAATAATACTAATAAGGATAATAATAATATACTAATAGGCTTTCTAGATTAGAATACTAAAAGAATAGAAGAACTAGATAAGAATAATACTATACTAGTACTAATACTAATATTACTATCTCTATATAAGAGGGGCAGACTGCTAAAGAACTATATAGGAGCTATTATAATATCTATTATAGGTTTAATATAAAGAAGTAACTGCTTTATAGATTAAAATAGATAAGAAGATACTATAATTAATACTATTTTTATTATTAATATAGTAAAAGCTCTTAGCTGAGAGATTAGTAATACTATAACCTTTCTAATAGTAAAAGAGTGTTTAGATTATAACCTTACTATCTGCCTATATAAGGAGGGTGTTATTATAATACTAGGAGAACCTTTCTCTGCCTCTATAATAGCTAAGATAACTATGCTTTAGAAATATAGTATTTTTAAAATTATCCCCTATAATGCTGCTATTTATAGTAAAACCTAGATTTTTAAATTCTATATAGTTTATAAAGTTAAAGGAAAAGGAACTAATAAATCTTATAAAAAGTTATAACTTATTATTTAGGGTTATAATAATAATAATAAGACTTTAATCCTTATATAATTATTAATAATTTAAAGGGTAAGTTAATAACTACTTCTTGCTTTAATACTATCTCTTATAGTAGAGGGATTTATTCTATAGCTTAGAGATATTATATAAGTATATATCTAATTCTAAATAGAGCTTAACAGGATAATATTAGCAGACCTCTTAAATAAAATTTAAAGTAAATACTCTAAGAATTATATTATAAGGATTATTAAACTCTTATATAGTATTATAGAAGCTAGAACCTAGTAGTGGGTAACCTATAGTAAGTATTATAGAAAAAGGCTTAAGATAGATTAATCTTTATTTAACCTATATTTGCTAATCTTCTTAACTGCTATTAATAGCTTTAGTATTATTAATATATAAACTAATAATATAATTAGACTTTTAATACTAAGTTTCTCTAAATAAGAGGATAATAAACTTATAAAAGCTAGCTTTACTATAAAGGATAAATAATAACTTAACCTAAATAACCTGCTAATATTTAATAGTAGCATTATTATACTAAATATATCACATATATAGGCATAGGGCAAGTGGAATAAAGTCGTCTATTATAGCAGAAAAGGAGTAGCTATAGGCGAGGGTCTATATATAGAGCCTTATATAGTAGGTATAGTGCTTAGAGGGCGGCGCTAGTAGCACTAAGAGCTCTAGAGGAGGTCTGGGCTATGCAACACACACCCTCCAGAAATAGCAGAGCATAGCAGAGCAGACTATATAGAGCAGGCTGTATAAAGGCAGTTCTAAATAGAAAAGAAGAAGCTATCTATAATAGGATATATATAACACTTATAGTATATAGTGAGATATTAGTAATATAAAAAGGCTACCTCTAATTATCACTAAAGAGGCTTATTAGATATATAAGCTTAGTAAATATATATTATACTAGCCTATAGATATAGTCTTTAATAGCATAATATACTTAGAAAAATATACTATCCTATAAATATAGTTTTTAGCACTATAGCACTAATATATAGATTAATTATAGAGTAATAAAAGAAAAAATTAAGTATAATAGAGGGGTTTTAAAACAGCTTTTTAGTACTTAATATTTATAGATAGTTACTACTAATTATAGTACTATCTAGCAGCTTAGATATTACTAATAAGGATATACTACTTATCTATTCATAAACACTCTTTAATATCTCTAATATTCTCAGAATTAATATAGATATCTCCCTCACTAATAAGCACTTTTTAGAGCTAGTAGCACTTAAGTAGAAGCTATTTATAGTAGAAACCATAAAAGTATTTCTATTTTAAGTATTCTAGTAGATACTAAGGCTAGAAGCTCCTATTAGTAGGGTTCTAGCTCTTAGTAGAGTATATAGAAGAGGGTTTAGTATTATTAAAGCAGTCTATAAGTAAGGCATAAATACTATAATCCTTTAAGTAGTTACTAATAGAGTAATTATAGTTATAGAAGATAGCTGCAAATACCCTCTTATACTTAGTAAGTAGCTAAATAAGTATTCTAGCCTACTTAGCAGCTAGTAGTATAAGTTATATATAGTTTACCTAGTTTAAGAGATAGTATATAGCAGTATTAAGAAATAGCTTAATACTAAGAGTGCTAATAACCTCTAGAGTATTATATATCTTAGCAATCTATAATATAGTATACTACTTATTATACTAGTATATAAGCTATATAGTATATATATAGAGTATCTAAAAGTACTCCTCCTATATAGTAGCCTCTATAAAACTAGTAGCAGAGCAGAAATAGTAATAAAAGGTCTTTATAAGCTCCTAAATAGATATCTTAGTATCCTTATTATATATAATTTTAAGCTATATAGCAGTAAGTATATTAGAGTTAATTAAAGTAATAATAAAGTTATATATATAGTAGTAACTAGTACTAGCCTCCTCCTATTTAGTAGCAGTAAGCTCCTAGTTATAGCAGTATATAGTATACTCTTCCTAAATATCCTCTAGAAGTACTAGGAGTAGTAGAACAGGCTTAAGTAACTCCTTAGTTAATATATATATATTATAGCAGGCAGTTTAGTATATATACTATATCTAATACTTAGCCTCCTAATAGACTTATAAAGCAGCTTATTAACACTTTATAGTACTTTTAAGTATAGGAGGTTAGGTCTGCTCTAGTAATAGCATATTAGGTATATTAAGAGATAGATTAATATACTTCTATATATAGTACTAAATAGCTTAGTAATAAAGAATAAGCTTCTAATAAGGCTAGTTATATAGATAAGTAAGCTTCTAAGTAATAATAAAAGAGGTAGAGATTATTATAAATATATAGGTTTTTAGAGTATAATATATATAGATATAAAAAGAGTATATAAGATTAACTCTTCTATATCTATAGGTAATACTTAGAAATAAACCAGGCAGTTAGTAGAGCTAGGCTTATAACTATTATATATATAGGTATAGAGTAAGTAGGATAAAGTTATCTATTATAGCAGAAAAGGAGTAGCTATAGGTAAGGGTCTATATATAGAGCCTTATATAGTGGGTATAGCACTTAAGTTTTTAGTTATAACGCAGCCCCCTGTAAAAAAAACTATAATAAATTCACTTAGTTTATAGGCATAATTTGGGAAACACTATAGAGGCACTTTAACCTATACCCTCTACTAGTTAAGGATAATAATATAGAAACTCTATATATTTCTGCTAGCAAGCAAACCCTTATATAAAGTTAGATATATACTCTAGCTAAATAGACTAGTAGAACAGTAATAGTATAGGTAATGCTGTGCTATATATAATAGGGCTGATTATATCAGGGCTAAGTAGGCTACTAAGGCTCTTATAGCCTGGGAAAAATACCTAAAAGGTAAACCTTCTAGTAAGGTGAACGCCACTATATAAGATATCTAATAACTCCTTGCTTAAAGGTTAACCTTCTAGCAAGGTGTATATAAGAGATAACTCCTTAACCTTCTAAGAGGTTCTTATAGCTAGAAGCATAAAAAGCTCTATAAGTAGGGCTTTATATCTATCTCTCTTCCTTATTCTTATCCTATAACCTATAATAAATCCTCTAAGATATTAGCACTAAACCTAGTATATTAATATGCTAGCTATATATAAGGTATGCCTATTAACGTTAATAATACGTAAAAGATTATATAAGATTTTAGTATTAATATAATTAATAAAACACTCTGTTTTATTAAGCAGCCTGGATAATACTAATAGCATATTATTAGCATAGCTCTTAGAAGAGCCTTTATTAATACCCCTATAGGGGATAACTAAATATATAATAATATTATATATAAATAAGCAAATATAGTATTAGAAGTTAATTAGGTTATTGCACACCCTATATATTAGCTCTTCTTTAAACAGGCCCTCTATAATATTAAGGTTAAGGCAGCTCTATAGGGGAATATTAGTAAGTATAGCTTATACTAACTGCTTTAACATAGAGAGAGCATTGCTGATAACAGCAAAGCTGCTAGCA
The DNA here is from genome assembly GCA_036785495.1 of Colletotrichum neosansevieriae. NCBI lineage: Eukaryota > Fungi > Ascomycota > Sordariomycetes > Glomerellales > Glomerellaceae > Colletotrichum > Colletotrichum neosansevieriae. The sequence continues at coordinate 170,229 of JAVHLV010000088.1, read as the reverse complement.
GATAAAGTGGTGATAGAGATAGTATTAGCAGTGCGGGTAATAGGCAAGAGGATAAGTTAATAGATATTATTATTAAACTGCAAAGTTAAGGATTATAAGGCTATAGATAGGTATATATAAGTGTGGCTATAGTTAGGATAGGATTATATAACCAAAGGCTATATGTATTATTAGGAGGCGCGGCGCGGAGTTAGAAGGTCTGTTGCAAAGCAGGTAAAATCACTGTGCAGTGGCCAGAGGCCTAGTGGGTACAGCACTTAGAGGGCAGTGCTAGTAGCGCTAAGAGCTCTAGAGGAGGTCTAGGCTATATAATAAAATATAAATAGTAGTCTTACTCTATACTAAAAGGGATAAGGGAATAAGATTAAGCTTATTAACCTAAAAGCTACTTTAACTAAATAAAAATAGTAATATATTTAGTAAAAGGTAAGAGGTATATATATTATATTAATTTGCTAACTAGAGGTATACTTTAATCTATTTATAGCTATATAGTATTAAAAGCTAACTGCTAAAGATAAAAAAGTACTTAATTAATATCTTAAATAGTAAAAGGAGAACCTTAACTATAGCCTTATATTGATATCTATTAACTTAGTAATAGCTAAACTATTTATTTTTATTAATAGCTTTTTTACTAATAATTTAAACCTCTTATTATAGATTAGATTTATTATTATCCTTACTAATAAGATAATAAATAATAATATATTTATAATTTATAGTAATACTATTTACTTTAGCTTAATAAAGTATAAGAGGGTTACTTAAAGCGTTCTAGCTTCTAAAGTTTATAGTATAGTTACTAGTATAGATCTTACCTATACTATTATAATAACGTTTTAGAAGATCACTAACTATCTTAAAATACTCTATATCTCTATAATTATCTATACTGATTTATACTTACTATATAAATACCTTATTAAGCTTAGTACTATAAAGGAGAAGTAACTAATAATTAATATTATAGTGCTTTAATAGTTCTATAAGAGGAGGGAGATCTATAAGGTAAGATAGATTAATAGTGATAATAACTTTATAGATACTTTTATAAAGAGTACTCTAAATTAGGCCCTTAAACGCTTTATAGATAATAATAAAGTAATAGTTTATATAGAGGGATAGGTAATTTAAGAGGAGAAGGCTAAGAAGTTAGATAAATAGTACTAGGTATACTAAAGTAGCTCTAGTATCTTAGAAGAGGAGGATTTAACTATATTAAATATAGGATAAGATTAGTATATAATCCTACACTATTTTCACAGTTTTAAACCTATTTTAGGTTTATAATAGGTATTAGTAATATAGGAGTATATTTTAGTAGGTTATAGTATATTCAGCCTTAAAGAAAAGACTATTAATATTGCACTAACACTATAACCTATAAAGTAGTAGAATACATACTATAATTAATAGATATATATAAGGTTATATAATCTATTATAGAGTATATATATATAGTTTAATACTACTACTAATATAGTTAAGTGGAACTTAGAAATAGATATATATTAACTTATAGGCTTTTAACGTATATATATAAAGGGAGCCCCAAGTCCTATATAAACCTCATCCCAGCGTGAAACTAATAAAATTACTATATAATTCTTCTCTTTTATTACTAGATAATTTAAATATTAATTAAGTTTATAGTTATAACGCAGCCCCCTATAAAAAAGACTATAACAAATTCACCTAGTTTATAGATATAATTTGGAAAACACTATAGAGGCACTTTAATATATACTCTCTACTAGTTAAGAATAATAATATAGAAACTCTATATATTCCTACTAGTAAGCAAACTCTTATATAAAGTTAGATATATACTCTAGCTAAATAGACTAGTAGAATAGTAATAGCATAGATAATGCCGCGCTATATATAATAGAGCTAATTATATTAGAGCTAAGTAGGCTACTAAGGCTCTTATAGCAGAAATGCCTAAAAGGTAAACCTTCTAGTAAGGTGCTATATATATAAGAGATAACTCTTTAACCTCCTAAGAGGTTTTTATAGCTAGAAGCATAAAAAGCTCTGCTATAAGTAAGGCTTTATATCTATTCCTCTCTCTTATTCTTATTAACTTATAATAAATCCTCTAAGATAGTAGCACTATACCTAGCATATTAATATACTAGATATATATAAAGTATACCTATTATTACTAGTAATATAAACCAGATTACTATAGAGTTTAGTATTAATATAATTAATAAAAACTCCTCCTTCTTTAACTAACCTAGTCTATATAAAGAGTATATTATTAGCATAGCTCTTAGAAAAGCTTACCTTAATACCTCTATAGAGAATATCTATATATATAATTAAATTATATATAAATAAGTAAATATAGTAGTAGAAGTTAAATAGGTTATTATATACCCTATCTATTAGCTCTTTTTTAAACAGGCTCTCTATAATACTAAGACAGAGATAGCTCTATAGAGATTAGTAAGTATAACTTATGCTAAACAGAGAGAGTATTATTAATAATAGTATAGCTAGTGGATAAAGCAGTGATAGAGGCAGTATTAGTAGCGTGGGTAATAAGTAAGAGGATAAGTTAATAGTTTAGTAGTTAGTAATTAAGTAATTAAAAACTATATTATTATTAAACTGTGAAGTTAAGGATTATAAGGCTGTTTAGTGAAGCTGATAGATAGGTATATATAAGTGTGGCTGTAGTTAGGATAGGTAGTTAGCAAGATCACGTGACTAAAGGCTGTGTGTATTATTAGGAGGCGCAGCGTGGAGTTAGAAAGTCTGTTGCAAAGCAGGTAAAATCACTGTGCAGTGACCAGAGGCTATTTAAATATTAATAAACTTTAGTATTAATACTAATATTAAATTATAATAAATCCTATTAATTACTTACTATACTATATCTAAGCTATACCCTAAGAAGTCTAGGAAAGCCCTTAAAGTTAGTATATCTACTTTAAAATCTTCTAGCTCTAAGAACCACACTCTAGATATAGAACTTTTTAAGGAAGCTATATTTAAGAGTATTTAGAAATAAGCCCTTTACTCTATTACTATAGATAATAATAAATCTAAAAAGTCTTCTCCTTTATAATCCTAAAGTATTAAGATTAGTTACTAGGTCTATATTAGTAAGAATATCTATAATAAGTATAAGAACTATAGAGATATAGCTTTCCTTAAGCTATAGATAGTAAGCTTAAGCTAGTAGCTAGATAAGATCATATCTATAAAAGTTACTACTATACCTTTTATAAAAAACATAGCCTCTCTATTTATTATTAATACTATAGAGATAATTAAGGAGTTAGCTAAAGCTATATAGAAGTAGTATACTACTGCTCTAATTATCCTTTATAGCCTAGAGGTTTCTAAGTTTAATAATAATAATATTTCTAACTTTTTTAAGGATTATCTATTCTATACTAAGCTTTATAGATAAGATAAAGAGAAGATAATTACTCTAGTTAGCTAGTACTATATAAAGACCTATTAGTAAACCTTTAAGAGTATTTCTGCTTATTATAATACTTAGCTCTCTCTTAAGAATAACCTCTATAAAATATATAGTATTATAGACCTAAATACTTAACTAGACCTAAATAAGAAGCTTTAAAGCCTTATTTCCAGCCTAGAGATTAGTAACTCTAGCTATATCTCTAAGTTTCTTATTAAGGTTAGTAACTTTTAGAATAGAGTAGCTAAAAGAAGACTTTTTATACTACTTAATATAGAGATTAACTATATTATCTTCTACTACTTTCCTAAATAGACTATAAGATATATCTTAAAGATCCTCTATAAAAACTATAGAAGTCTTTTTTTAGCTTCTTAGATCTAGATAGAGATTATAATTACTAAATAGATTTAGTCTTAATAAATATATATATAACTATAAAGTATTAAGGAGAATATCCTAGTTAGTATACTAGTTACTATACTTAAGTATAAGTAATTAAGAGTATTATCTATAAAGGCTAAGCTAAAGAATAAAATAATTAGTATCTCTAACTAGAAAGTCTAAGTAGATAACCTTACTACCTGCCTTAAGGATATAGAAATTAAGTAAATTAGGACTAGATATTATACTAATACTCCTTAATATAACTATACTATTAATAAAGTTAGTATATATATTACTAATATAACTAATATCTAGCCTATATAGAAGCTTTTATAGTATAACTATTATAGTAGTAACTTTTATAACTATAGCCCTATATATAGAGGATATAGCTATATACTCTTTAATTTAAAAAGAGGTAGTTACTCAGGCTCTATAAGCCTTAAATCCTATTACTAGCTAAGATCCCTAAGGTTTATAGAGATTATTAACTCTAATACCTACTATATCTATAGTAAAGAGAGATATCTTAATAGAAATTATAAAGCTACTAGAGCCTTTACTAATATAAAGCTATACTTATTTTATAGAGGTTATTAATAGATTAGCACTCTATAAGGTCTTCTCTATATTTAGGTTCCTAATAAAGAAATTAATAAAGGCTATTAATAAGGCTAGTATAACTTAATAATTATTTTTTTTCTAATCCTTATAGCTAGTATAGATAAGACTAAGTAGCTAGAAACTAGTATTCTTACTCTTTATAGATACTTTCTATACCTTTAGGAAGTTAAGTTCTAACTTAAGAGCTATAAGCAGTCTAATAAGTATGCTTAATATACTATATAAGGAACACTAAGGCTCTTAGTCCCCGCTTTAGCTATAATAACCCCTCTTACTAGTATAGTAATCTTAGATACTATCTATAATATCTTTAATATCTATATACTAGCTTTTAGTATTCTAGCTATTATTCTCTCTATAAATATAGATATTAATACTATAACTAGATTATAAACTTAGAACTACTATATAATACTTTACTTTATTACTAAATCTAAAAAGAGGGTTTATATTATAGACCTAAATATAACTTATTTACTCACTTTACCTCTAGAGCTTTATATTAAGAAAGTTATAGATAAGAATAAGGATATCCTAGCTAATAATAGCCTCTTAGAAGCTACTAAGACTCCTTAACTTAAATCTTTTATTACTATATTAAAGAGCTAAACCCTTACTAAAAATCTATAAGCTAAGTAAGTAGATAGAAAGGTTATTATTTCTAAATCCTTTCTTTACTAGGTTTAGTATAACTATAATAATATAGTTTATAAATATATAAAGCTAGTTATCTAGAACTATCTTTAGTAAAATAGTAACTAATAGCTAGATAATCGCATATCTATAGAGAGAGACCTGCTTAGCTATATTATAAAAGCCCCTAAGTTAAGTAGCTAGCTTATATAAAAAATTAGATAATAAAATAATATATAAGTAGACCTAACCTTTATATTTTAGTATAAAGCACTTTTATAGATAGAGGTTAGTGCTATTAAGGCCTATATTTAGGCTTAAGTTTATAAAGAGGAGATTATAGTAGTTTAGATATTTTATAAAGCTGCTATACTAGTCTAAGAGTAGGGTTTAGAAGTAATTCTCTTTTACCTAATATCTTATCTAACTTCCTTTTCTTTAACTAGTCTCTTTTACTTCTTTATAGATATAATCTATAGTTTTTAAGCCTTTATAACTAGCCTAGTGCTTTCTATTTTTAGTTAACTACCTCGCTATAGTATAATAAGTATTAATATAATAGATATTATTTTACTTAGTACTTAGCCTAAGGAGAACCTTAATATACTAGTTACTTTTCTTAATAACTTAGTAAAGTATCTATACTATATTATAGTTACCTACTAATACTAATTCTTAACTATATAGAATTTTATTATACTATATTTCTAGGTTACTATAAAGATTAGCTAGTTTATATATTTAGAGCAGTATAGAATTATTAATACTAACACTATTATTAATATTATCTCTGAGAAGTATATTAGCTATAATAGTATATAAGAGAGTATAGTCTCTATATACCTTAGAGTTTAAGGCTTTATAGATACTTAAGCTATAGTAACTTTTAAAGATATTATAGTTAAGGATATCTATATTAGTAGCTATTATATACTTAATATTTCCTTTTTTATTAGCCTATATAGAGAGATATCTAAGAATATAATTCTAGAAGCTCTATTTATTATATATACTAGAATAATACTAGAATACTTATCTACTTAGATAATTAGTGTTTTTTAAGCTAGTAACTAAAGAATCTATACTTCTTTAATATTCTATACTTTAGATTTTACTAATTACTTTATTACTATTCTCTCTAACTTTACTAGCTTCTCTTATACTTAGTAAGTCTATTTAATTTCTATAGAGAAGGGAAAATAGAGATTACTACTACTAATCTTAATATAGTAGCTAGCTTAGTAATTATAGAAATTAATAGATAACTAAGTAAGAGTCTATAATTATAGCTTTATAATCTAGAAAGCTAGTCTAGTCTATATATACTAGAAAAAGTAATACTAATAATAGAAGCTAATTTACTAAAAAGCTTTAACTTCCTAGTTTAAGAAAGATTAGAGAAGAATAAAGAGATTTTAGTAATATTTAATAAAAATAGTAATATCTTCTATATAGTACTTAAAGTCTCTCTTAAGTAGGCTATTATACTAAAGATAGAAGTAATTATCTAGGCTATTTTAGAATTATAAAGATATATTTCTAAATACTATTTCTATAAAAATAAGCAGTACTCTAATTATTATAAATTCTTTCTAAAAGAGTTTTATAGATATTATTACTAGAGAAAGAGAAAGGAAGCTAACTATATAAATCCTAACTATATATCTAATTATAAAATAGAGAAGGTTTTAGTATTTCTAACTAATATTCTAAGTAAGCCTCTCTTTTTCTAGAAATAAAGCAGAGATAGAGACTAGCTAATCTATTAGTAAAAAGAGAAGCTAATTCCTACTAAGCTATATAATAGTACTAAACTTATATTATTTAGAATAGCTAAGTATCTCCTTATATATAGCAGGGCTATTCTTTTTAGAAACTAGAAAATTACTATTAATATCCTTAATATAAAAGGATCTAAGTATACTAAAGCTTTTAGCTATATAGTTAAGAAATTTAACTCTATTATCTAGAAATATTATAAAAAGTAAGTAGTATATAAGACTAACTTACTAAAGTTTATAATTAGTAAAAGGCTTTAGTAACTTCTCCTTTTTACTAAAATATATTTCTTACTCTTTATAAATCTCTTTAACTTAGAATAGAAAATTAGATTTAATATAGCTAATACCTAGATATATTATTAGTTCTATTAGAGAGAAAACCTCCTAGAAAAGGTTTTAATAAAAATCTAGGATAAGCTAAGAACTAATTATATCTATAATAATACTCTAATCTTTATCTATAGAGAAGTAAATATAAAATATAAGATAAAAAATAAGAAAGTCTAGCTAGTTAATAACTTATCTTTTAATAGCTCTATACTAAAAGAAAACCTAGAGTAGAAGCTAAAAGCCTAGATAAAGGTAAAAGAGAACCTTAGACTAATATTAAAAAGCACTTTTATAAACCTTATTTAGCTAAAGTTTTTAATTATTTTTAAGGAGGAGTAATTTATAGTAGAGTAACTTAATAAGATCTTAGTAATAATAAACTATCTTAACCTAAAAAAGAAGAAGCTTCTTTTTAAAGTTCTAAGTAACTAAGAGAAGGTTCTTATATAGAGTTTTAAATATTATAGATTTATTTATCTATCTATAGCTTCTCTATAAGTAATTAGAGTTATCTCTTATAAAGCTTAGTAAGTAAGGAGTATACTAATTTTAAAAGCCTTAGAGAGTAATATAATAATAATCCTAAAAGATAGGCTAAAGAAAAGTATCCTTAAGTAGAGTTATATAGCTTACTAAAACTCCTTTTTTCTAGTTAGAAAAAAGAATAAAAAGATATATCTTATTAACTCTATAACTAAGGTTAATACTATTACTCTATATAATATAGCTCTATTCTGTTTTAATAATAAGTTCTTAAAAGACTTTATAATATACTAGCTTCTCTTATTATTAGATTTCTTTTCTAAGTATAACTAAGTCTTACTAAATCTATATAGCTATAATATTATAACCTTTATAATACTAATTAGCCTTCTTTAAATATATATTCTACCTTAAAAAGCTACTAATTTTATAACTTAGTTTATAAAAGTTATAATATAAATCCTATATAATCTAATCCTAACCTATTATAAAGCTTTTCTTAATAATAAAGCTATTAAGGGCTCTATCTTAAAATATAATAATAAAGAAGTTTCTAATTACTCTAGACTATATAGATATATCCTAAAATATATCTAAAATATTAATAAGGTTCTTATTAATATTAAGTTAGCTAGCTATATTATTACTATTAAGAAGTTATAGTAGGCTTAGTAATCTATTACTATTATAAAATATATTTATAGTACTAGTAACTAAAAGCTAGAGAAGTTAAAGATTATTAAGATTAAGAAATAGAGGGTCTATAATAACTTCACTAATCCTAGATCCTTTCTTAATATTATAATATTTTATTAAGTTTAGGTTTAGAGATTTTTAGCTATAGCTAGACTACTTATAGCACTCTTAAAGAAGGATACTTTATTTAAATAGAACTAGCCTTAGTAATTAGCTATAAATATTCTTAAGAACTGACTTATCTCTATTTCTATTTTTATTAAGCTTAACTATAGTACTAATATAAATAAGATCTACTTTATAGTTAATACTAGTAGTTTTAGTTAGAGTACTATTCTTAGTTAATATATTAATAATAAGTATATAGTTTCTAGATATAAAAGCAGTTTATAAACTAGTATAAAGCTGAACTATAATACTAAAAAGAAGGAGTTAAGAGATATACTTAAGACTCTTAAATAAGTCTGCTTTTATCTCTATAGTTACTACTTTATACTAGAAATAGATACTAAGACCCTTATTACTTAGCTTAATAGCACTACCTCTAACCTGCCTAGAGCCCTTATTATCTAATAAATCTTATAGATTTATATATTTACTTTAAAGTTAAGTATCTATCTAGAAGCTAAAACACTATAGCTAATAGATTATTTTATAAACTTAGTAAACTATTAAATAAGCTTAACTAAGATACTAAAAGAGAAATTAATAACTAGATTAATAAGTAGATCTTTTTTATAAACCTAATTACTATCTCTTTCTTTAATAAAGTATAAGTAGATAGAGATAGAGTCTAACTTACTAAGATCCTTATTACTAAAGTTAATAATATTCTATAGAAGTCTTTAAGGCTTATAGATATCTCTAATACTATACTAGATAGCTCTTTATACTAGAATTACTATTTATACTAAATTACCTATTACTTTAGTATTTTAAGATAGCTAGATAGAATTAAGTCTAGTCTATACTATAAATTTAAAAAGGAGGCTAGAAAGTTCTTCTTAAAGGATAAATTATTATTTATATATCCTAGTATATATAAGCCTACTCTATAATAAGTTATAGATAATTTATAAACCTAAACTAAGCTTATTATAAAAATATATTAAGAGAGTAAGTATAGAGAATATAATATAGTTATTAAATAGTTAGCAGAGCAGTATTACTAGTATAGCCTCTATTAATAAGTTAGTAAGCAGATCTATATTTATAAAGATTATTTAAAGTATAGACTTAGATATTTAGATAACCCTCACTATTTCTCAGTATTCTTAGAGCTACTATTTACTTATATAATATTAGATATATAGAAGGTTAGTAAATAGGATATTATTAAAGCCTAATACTTCTTAATAAAATAGATTAAGGCTTAGTAAATATAGTAAGCTAACTCTTATCTTATTACTAAGTTTATATAGAAAGATATTATTTATTACTATAAGCTTTATAATATACCTATTATTAATAGAGGCCTAGAGAATAAAAGTATAGTTATTAAGTTTAACTATAAATATAGACTTAAGTAAAAGGTTACTACTATCTATAACCTATATACTAATAATATTATTAAAGTTAGCTACTAGACTATTATATATACTCTCTCTATCTAAATAAAGAATATAGATAAGAACTTCTAGCTATTCTTTTAAGCTATATTATTTACTAATAGGACTTTTATTAAAGCCTTAACTAGCTATAGCTCCTTTTACCTACTCTATAGATATAAAGCTATAACCTTAATAGAGATCTTTATACTAATCTAGAGAGTTTTAGTATAGAACTAGGTAATAATACCTAAAGAGAAGCTCCTTATATAGATAAGAGCTTTTAAATAACTTAATAAGAACTATACTGCTATATAGAAGATAATTATAGCCTAGTATAAGTATATTATAAATAGGTTTAATTACTAGAAATACTATATTTTATATAATTAGGAATTAGGAGTAGGTAACCTTATCCTAGTATTTAATATTAAATAGTATATAGATAAGTTTTTAGATACTAAGCTTAACTATTACTAAAAAAGCCCCTTTAGAATCTATTTAAAGGCTTTTAATAATGCTTTATATTAGCTTAAAACCCTTATAGAGAAACCTCTTTATAAATTAACTTATATTAGAAACTACCTAAAGAAGTTTATTAAAGCTCTAAAAGGTTTTTAGAAACTAAAAGATATTAACTAGTATAGACTTAACTTTATAGATTAACTTAATAAGATTTACTCTATCTATAGTTATCTCTATCTTAATAAAGGTAATAAAAAAGAAGTAGAGAAACCTTTTGCTAAACCTAATAACACTAACTCTCTATTAATAAGTAATTTAGATAGTAATATTCTATAGTAGATTATATACTTAATAGTATATTTATAAGCCCTAAAGGAGGCCCTTAACTAGATAAGAGTAATATAGAAACTTTATATAGAGCTTTAGCTATTTAATCTAGTTAGGAATAGTTAGTATACTAAAATAGGGGATAATACTATATAACCTGCTGGGATTAGCTCTGCTATAGAGGGTATCTATAATAGGTAAGGCTTACACTCCTAAAAGGGGCCTTATTATACTTCCCACCTTAGTTACTTAATTATAACTGCCTAGCTTAGTATATTAGAACAGACTATAGAGATAATACTAAGGCTAGCCTATTTATATCTATATTATCCTGCTTACTATTTAAGCCTACTCTTATACTCTTATAGACCTAATCTTATCTAGTATCTAGCCTAAGCACTATTATTATATCTAGGATTATACTGCTAAGGTTACTGCTATATATATAGCAAGTCCTGCTATATAGAACTTATTAGAAGTATATTATAACCTTTCTAGTAAATTAGTATACTCTGTTTCTCTCTATTGCTCCTTAAATATTCCTTACCTTACCCTAGAAAACTTCCTCTTTATAGTCTCTTACCTTAACTAGGCTACCTCTTACTTTAAGCACTAGGTCCTAACTTATTATTACTTAAAGGTTTTTAAGTTATAGTTTAACTTTAATAGTTTAGCTATATCTATAATACCTAGCTAGTTATTTTTTTATACTATTTCTAGAATAGGCTTTAGCTCCTAGTATTCTAAGGGGAATATATTTCTATACAGTGTTATATCTCTTTATATTATCTATCTACTTTCTTTAGTTTCTGCTTCTATAGTAATTATTTATCTATTTTATATTTATAATAATATTCTTACTTCTAAGTTAACTCTTTGCTTATTCTCTTATATAACTATAGCTTTATATAAGTAGTTAGGTTAGTAAGTTTTCCTAGCTATAAATAGTTATATTACTAAAGAAACTAGAAATAAAGAAACTCTCCTATCTATGTTTTAAGGTAGCTCTATTATATTAGAAAACTATTATTATAGCTAGTTAATTTTACCTAATTTACTAAGACTTTATATAATTTTTCCAAGTCTTTCCTAACGTTTCCTATATTATTTATATAGAGTATATATATTAAAGTATTTTAAGGTTTAATAAAAAGGGTTTTATTTATTATCTTATATTCTTAGGTCTATAAAGATTACTAAGTATATAGAGTATTATATTAGTTTTTCCTTTTTCCTACTCTTTTTTTTTAAACCCTAGCTAGAATATTAAGCTACTCCCTCTTATTAAAAATAGAGATATCTAAATTAGCTAGAGAGTAATTAGTAAGTATAAATAGTAATCTAGACTTATACTTCTTTAGCTAAGTTTTATAATACTTTATTATAGTTCTAAATCCTAGATAAGTTATATTAGTTCTTACTATAGTTTATTAGTTAATCTAAAACTAGGTAACCACTTTCTTAAATTTCCTACTCTATTATTCTAGATTACCTATATTATAGCTAAAAGCTTTATAGTTTTCCTTAGAGTTAAAAAAATACTTAGAATCTTATTTATAGTAAGGATAGTTAGTATAAGTGTTACTAGGTATACTTATATATTTAAAGTATAGTTTATAGATCTAAGCTTTAGTAACCTTATTATAGAGAGAGTAAGTATACTACTTATATCTACTATAAAGACTTATATTATAACTATTATTAGCTTAAATATAGAAGCTATAGCTAACCTTAAGTTTATTAAGATTAATTATCTTTACTAACTAAAGTTTAAAAGTATCTATAACTACTAAGATAATAAAGATATATTTATAAAATAGTAGCCCCTTCTTTATTATACTCTAGTAATAAGAACTAGTATAAGCCTCTTAGAACTAATAAATAATAATTTTATAGTTATCTAAAGGCAGGACTTTTATATAGAAGTCTACTTTAAGGTATAGTTAGAAAGGCTCTAGAAGCTTAAGTAAGTACTATATAAGAGATACTATAATCTATATAGAAAGGTTAGTAATATATAAAGTAAGAGCTAAGAAGGTAAGTCTACTTACTATAAAAGAGTTAATAGATAGCTTAATATATAGAGGAGAGTTATAGTCTCTCTTATTAAGAACTAGTTTATTTATAAAAAGCTAGAAGATATATTTTCTTAGCTAAGTTAGTATATAAGGATTATTAGGATTTTTAATAAAAGCTATAAGTAATAAGTACTAAAGAAAGCTTAAGGTTATGCTTTATAGATATAAGAAAGGGATTACTATTTCTATTATATTATAAAGAAGAAAGAAAAGCTAGAGAGACCTAGAGAAGGTCTAGTTATATAACCTAGTTACCCTATCTCTTATTAAATTATTTACTTAAAGAATTACGCTTTTTTTATAGTTAAGATCAATTAGATAAGAAAAGAAGTTAACTTTTATAACTACTAGAATAGAATAAGTGGGACTTAGCAGTGTAATTTCTAAGAGAGCCCTCTTAGTATATAGGTCTATTATAGAAGAACTATAGTTAAGGAGAGAGGAAGAGCATAGAGGAGAGGAGGACTTATTATTATTAATATCTTAATGCTTAATTCTTAAGTTTTTCAGGAATTTCTTAGCAAATTTATACTTATTTTTAGTAATCTCTTTTAATTAGATCTGTAAATTACTTTATATATCTTTTAAGCCTAGTTTTATTATTCTAGCCTATTTATAGGTAGAGTTATATTATTTACTATTCTTTTTAGCTCTTATAGCTCTAGCCTTTATTAATAGTGTCCAGAGGCAGATTCTTTTGCTCTTTTTAATAGCCTTTAAAGGCTTCTCAGAGAGTAGAGTGCCTTTATTATATCTATATATCCCTGCTATTAATATATATATATATATAACTGATCCACTGTAAATATAATAATATACCTAAAAATTCTATAAATAACAAAGAATAATAATATAATTAACAGCTAATATAGAAAGATAGAGGAAGATATTTATAGGCCTATCTTAGTTTATAAGGATACTAATAGCTATATATTCTCTTAGAATTAAGGTGGAAATAATAAAGACTCTAATATACTTCCTTTTATATACTATTAGCAGGTTCTAGTAAGCATACTTCCTTTCCTCCTCTCTTATATACTTTTAATAGTACTATTATTTAACTAGTAAGTTATAGCTAGAGCAGCTAAGATAGTATTATAAGCCATAGATAGGGGTGAGGGCAAGTTATAAGGAGTAACTATCTTAGCTATAGATTAGTGTGCGCGGAAAGTGCAGTAAAATAGTCTGCAGTGTGCAATTATATAATTACACGCTATAGCACATAGCTACTATAGCTTTATAAGGCTGAGAGTGCTATAAACTATATTGCAACACACCCCCTAGCTATATAATAAATATTGCTAATATAGCAATCTGTTATTATATATAGCTATAACTATTTTTAAATATATATAAAAGAGATAAAACAGTGTTATAAATAGCCTTAAAGGTGCAAAATAAATAAAAATATCCCTTATAAGTGCTTTAAAGAGTATAAATAAGTAATATATAATTTAAGTGATAATAATATAATCTAGGTAAGTAGCAGAATCCTATTAGTAGTGCTTAACTATCTATAAAGGTAGCTAGGTGGGTATAGTTATTATTTATACTACCCTCTACTTTAATTTTTCCTCCTTTTTCTACTCAGAACACTATAATAATTATAAGTTAACCCTTTATATATATAAAAAATCGTTATATATATTATTAACTATCACTAATACTTATCTTTATATAGAACTATCTATACCTATTAATACTATTATTAAAAATAGCCTCTAAGTATAAATAATATATAATACTAGTTACTAACTATATTACTAAGACTAAGGTAATCTATAAAGCTAAGAAGAAAGCAGAGCAGAAGTAGCTAGCTACTCTTACTAAGTAGAAGGAGGCTGAGAATAATAAGAGTAATAAGTATAAGTTTTTTATTTTACTATCCTATAGCCCCTCTAGTAACTATTACTATCTAGCAGGGTCTTTTAATATTATAGAAGCTAATAATATTCTTCTAATAGAGGAGACTAAGGCTCCTAAAAAGAAGCTTATAGATAAGTATAAGTATACTCCCTCTATTAAAGAGGAAGAGAATAAGAATAAGAAGAAGCCTATTAGTATATTTATAATATTACTTCCTTATAGTCTAGAGATACTAATAATAGTTTAGAGAAGTCTAAGTATAAGCCTAAAAAGGTAAAAATTATAGCTAGTATATATTATAGCATATTAAAAAAGAAAACTAACTCTACTACTAGTAAGAAAACTCTAAGCTCTGCTAAAAAGCTCTATGCTTTCTCTACTATCCTAGAAAAAGCTAGTAAGCTAATAGAGTATCTATACTATAGCTATATATACTTACTACTTATAGGTAAGAGCTCTAGTTACTACTTCTATAGTGCTAGTAGGTACTACTACTACTACTTAGCTAGCTAAAGCTATAAGCTTCTCCCTGCTATTACTATTACTCCCTATAAGTACTACTATAAGGCTTATAATAGTAATAACTAGATTATAAGTATTCTATATATATATATAGGTATATATAAGATAATTTAGTATAATACTAACTTATCTATCTAGGCCTTTATCTTCTAGTACTAGGTTTTTTAGACTACTCTTAAAGAGAAAGAGGAGAAGAAAAAGGAGGAAAAGAAGGAATAGAAGTAGGAGGAGGAAAAGAAGGAGAAGCTCTAGGTTATTATATACCTAGAGGCTGCTATAGGAGAGCTAGCTTTAGCTAGCTCTTCTTAGCAGATCTCTATAGCTATTACTCTTTCTAGTAGTACTATTACTAGTATATATACTTACTTAGTAAGCCTTTTAGCTTTCTATAAGCTGCCTGCTAGTATAGCTAATAGCTTTATTAACTATCTTATTATAACTATCTATACTAAGAAGCACTCCTATTATTAAATATATACCTTTAAGTATTAATACTCTTTGCTTATTAGCATTTAGAGAGATATAGGGCTAGTATACCCAGGGCTAGTATATCTGTGAGAATTACTTTTCTATCTAGCTATTATATATAGGAGGGCTATAGCTCTATAAATAATATCTACTAGCCTTTAAGCCTAATAGAGCTTTATTCTATACTCTTAAACTTACTTCCCCTTTATTATAATAATATAGTAAGTATCTGCTAGATTTAGTAACACTTAGAAGTATTTAAACTTAGCTTAGAAGAGGCTTTTTATAAGCCTATTTGCTAGTATCTTATTTATAGGTATATAGAGCACTTTAAAAGTGCCCTTTATATACTCTTAGTATAGCTATATATTCTAAATATTAATATACTATAAGCAGGTTAAAATATACTCTCTCTCTCTAACTACTAGTTAAATAGTCTGCTAATTATTATAATAGACTTTCTAAATATTTCTAAGCTTTAAAGTAAGGTTATAGTATAGCCTTTAAAGGGCTATTATCTCTTTAGTAGTATACTTAAGGCTTAAAAGCTCTGCTTTAGTTATTAATATTATAACTATTACTTAATAGGCTACTTTCTACTAAATTATACCTCTAAAAAGTATTATTATATAGCTTTATAATAACCTATATATTTCTTTATTATTAGTAAATAAGATATTACTAGCAATTAGCAGTAAGAGAGTCTCTTTATTACCTTCTAAGCTGCTATAGTAAATTATAAGGTAGTAAGTTAAGTAAAGATACTATATATACTACCTTACTATAGCAAAGTAGATTTATAAGGAAGTAGGAGAGTTATACTATAGTAAAAGCTACTTTAAGGTATATTATTATTACTATATATAGAATACTTCTAATAAGTAATTAGTAGTTCTTAACTTCTATAGTAGTAGCCTTACTAGAGTTCTTTATAAGCTTAGTAACTAGTATAGGAGTACTTAGAGTAATACTATTATAGAGGCTAAAGCACTCTATAATAGTCTTAATATACTAGTTATAAACTAGATAGATCTTTTTAGCTACTTAGTCTTATATAATATATATTCTAAGATACTATTTAACAGAGTCCAGTTTATATAGTTTATATAGTTTCTTAATCTCTTATATAAGCTTCTAAGCTTTAAAAGCATAGTCTTAATAAAATAAAATAAGGATATTATTAATATAGAATAAAAGCAGAACCTTATAATACTTATCTTAAAAAAAGCAGAGCTCCTTATTATATAGAGAGAGCCTAAACTTATATAAGATTATAGAGAATTCCTTATACTATAGAAGAGATATATCCTTTAAGCTATATAGAGCTCTATTAAGCTCTATAACTTTGCTAGCTTACTTAAAGCTATTTAGAAGGTAGTAGGTAACTAGCTCTCTATCTAGGTTAATATCTATATTTAGAAATATATTAATAATATTAAATTAGAATATTTTATAGTTAAACTAAGCTATAATTACTACTACTATATATAAGCTTTAGGCTATAAGTATAGTAGTATAGGTTAAGCTAAGAGAAGAGGTATCTTATATATTTCCTTATATATAGATTTATACTTTATAGATATTAAAGTAGTTACCTTAAAACTTATAGGTATATATCTACTTTAAAAAAAGAGACTTTAAGTATACCTTAAACTAGTTAATAATATACTAGGTTTTCTTAGCTATAAGTTTATTAATTTCCTTATTTATAGCCTTTTAAAATATATCTTAGAGTAGCTCTCTTAGCTTTCTAGTTTTAAAATAGTTACTTAGAGGCTTTAAGAGGTTTTCTATAAAGTATATTATCTTCTACTTAGTATTTAAATATATCTTAGAGTTATTCTATAAATATACTATAATAGTAAAGTATAGAGTTTTATATCTAAGAGTGCTTTTTATAATAGTTTTATACTAATTAGATATAAAGATTATAAAGAAAGCATTCTAGTAGTTATCTAGTAAGCTTTTTTCTAAATAAAGAGTTATAAAAACTCTTAGATACTGCTCTCTAATACTCTATTATATTAGAAGCTTATAGTTAATCTATTAGTATTAATAATAGGCAGGTTAGAAATCTGTTTTAGCTATTAAGGAGAAGTCTTATCTAGATTACTATAAGCTCTCCTCCTTTATAGATACTTAAGTAGCTAGTTCTTAAGTATTTAAAATAGGTAGATATAGGTTTATATCCTTAGTAATAGTATACTATGCTTTAAAATAGGGCTTTAGTATTATAAGAGGGTCTAAACTTAATCCTAGTATATTTTTAGGATTAGAAGTTTATTTAGGAGTAAGTAGTTCTCTCTATATTTTAGCTAGTATACTCTTAGACTATATTATAATAGCAGTATAAGGCGCTTCTAAACTATAAGAAGCAGCTAGTATAGAGAACTTAAGCCTACTAGTAGTTTATTTATTTATTATAAGGTTACTATTTACTTTATTAAGTACCTCTAAGGTTTTAAGAACTATATTAGAGGATTTAATAGGTATTTTAACCTTATTAATAATTATCTAAGTGTTCTAGATATCTATAGCCTCCTTCTTATTATCTAGAGAGTAGAATTTTAACTTATTAAAATATATATTATATATAATAATAACCTAGTTAAGTATAAAAACCTAGATCCTATATAGGTTATATATTTCTAGTATATATTCTATAAGGTATCTAAGATAGGTTTTAGGGTTAACCTTATAATAGTGTCTTCTAATACCTTTTTTATAACTTCCTTTAAGGGAGTAAGCTTTATAGCTATAGGTATATAAGCCTCTCTAGTATAGATATAAGTCTTAGTATATAGTAAGTATAAAGTCTAGTTACTACTATTAGAAGTAGTTCTAAAACTACTTAAGTTCTATCTAAATAGAGCTTTACTAGTTATTTATAGTATATAGACTAATATTAAAAATAAAGACTACTACTCTCTAAGCCTCTAAGATAAGATACTTAGATAGGTGAGTAGCAGTTAGCATTATAAATACTTTTAAGATAATTTCTAAGCTAGTATACTCTCTGCTACTTATAGGCTTCTTAGTATTTACTAATAAAAGCTTAAGATTAATTCTAAGCTTCTCTATATATTATTTATATTAAGTAAAGCTTTATATAGTAATAATAGTATATTTAATATTATAGCAGATCTTATAAATAGTAAGTCCCTGCTATCTTTATACCTAGCATTTAAATATCTAGAATACCTTAAATACTTTATTATACTCTTTTAAGACTAGGGGAATTTTAAAGAGTTTTCTGCTATACTTATCTTTAATAAGAAGTATCTAGATATATAGTTTGCTAAGCTTTTAGTAGTTAAAGAGGTTCTAAGCTATATAGTAGTAGAGATAGAGAGATCTAGTCTTAGATATACTATATAAGATAACTTACTAAGTATATACTTAAGCATAGAATTTATATTAAATATATAATAGAGTCTTAATCCTCACTCTCTAAGTATTATATATAAGGCATTTAAGAGCACTTTAGTCTAGGTAACTAGCTTAGAGGTGCTATAGTTATATATTATTAAACCTTTTAGCTATATAGTAATATAAAGAGTATATTAGCTTCTAGTTATTTAAGAGAGCTATAATATCTATACTACTTATAGAAATACTTAGACTAGGCTAGCAGGCAGAAATAGAGTTATATTTAAAGAAGACTAGGTTACTCTTATATAGTAGCTGCTTTATATAATTAGACTTACCTAGCTTACTAAATTATAGAGAGCAGTTATAGCTATTATACTAGATACCTATCTTAAAGAGGAGTACTTCTAAGATAATATTAGTATATATATTTTTAATAATAGTAATATTATTTAAGGTTAGAGTGCTCTTTTTACCTATTAAGGTATCTTTAAATATACTCTAGATAATCTAAGTGCCCCTCCTAATAATTAGTATATTTATACTACTAACTTTAATTACCTTATTATTATATAAGTATATAAAGATACTAAAAACTAGCTTTTTCTTATTATTAATAATATAGAGAGCCCTATAATTATCTAGAATAATATTATTAGAGAGAGTATATAGTCCCTTAAAGAATATAAATACTATAGAATAAACTTAGATTACTTAGCTTTTATTTTTAAAAAAGCTTTAGTTAATAATATAGTAGGAAATATTATTAGAAAGTTACTCTTTATTACTAGTACTACTTCTATTACTATACCTATCCTAGCTACTACTATAGTATCTATTATAGCTATAGTTAGATAAGTGCTAACTGCTCTTCTAAGATTCCTTTATAATCTACCCTATATATATAAGGTTATTATAGATATAGCTCTACTATAGGGATATTACTATCTCCTATATATACTATGCTTTATTCTTTAGTATCTTATAATTCTTAAAGCTATTTTTTAGTAAGCCTATAAATATCTATTAAATATAGCTATAGTTCTATAAAGTCTACTTATAGTATTATTTATAGAGTTAGCTAGGGATCTTATTAGGTATTACTACTAGAAAAGAAGTATTTAAAGTGGTCTATAAGGCTTAAAGTAGATCCTCTAAGTTAGAGCAGTCTATAAGAGTAGTATATACTCTAAGTAATCTATTAGAACTCTTAGTAGAAGCTAGCTTATTATAGATCTTAGTAGTAAGGATAATTCTAAGCTCTTTAAGTAAGAGATAAGGTGTTCTAATCTCTTCTACTTAGATAACTAAATCTAGCTAGTTCTAGGTCTAAGTAGAAGCTATTCTATAGTATACTACTTTAAAAAAAGTATATCTACTATAGCTTCTCTTAGTATTAGTAATATTCTAGCTTACTAGTAGCTTATAGAGATAGTACTACTCTTTATACTACTTAGCAGGTTAAGTAGTATACTTAGTATACTTTAAAATATCTTTATAATCTTAGTATATTTATTTCTATATACTATTATTAAAGTAGATAAGTTACTATTTAAAGAGGCAGAGTATATTTTAAAGGTTAATCTAGGACTTATTATTCTTATTATTAAGCTTTATCTCTGCTACCTTAAAGTAAACTATATTAATAGTCTAATAGATAAGTATCTAATAGTTATAATATAAGATAATCTATAATAAGAGGTTTATACTATTAGTAGAGAGATATTTAAGTATATTGCTCTACTTATTTTAGATATCTTTACACTTAATAAGAGTTAGTAGAGTTAGCTTTATAAGCTTAGAAATAGTAAGATCTGCTCTACTAGCTTATTAGAAAGTATTAGACTTCTTGCTCTTAATAATATTAATAGAGTTATTATACTTAGTAGTCTTATAGAGTATTTAAGAGAGATTCTTCTTAGCTTTTTACTTTTAGAGAGCTACTTTATACTTAATAAGATTAGCCTTATACTTAGCCTAGAAATAGTTATTATACTTATCTATAAACTCTTAAATAGTTAGAGTACTTTTAAAAGTATTAAAAGGCTTTCTAGTATTAGAGCTATTAGAATTAAGATATTTCTAAATATCCTTATTCTATATAGATAAGTATAGGTTAAGATACTAATAAGACTAGTTAGTAGGGCTCTAGAGCCTTACTTCTAGAGAGAAGGTTATTAAAGAGTATATAGCTATTATTACTAAACTGCTTTAAAAAGATTTTTAAATATTATAAGATTATTTTAAATAGGTAAAAGATAATAGGAGAAAAGCTACTTACTCTTTCCTAGACTTAGAGAGGTTAGATAGATATTTATAAGCTATAAAACTAGGCTTATAACTATTATAAGCTATAGGTAGGAGTGAGAGTAAGTTATAAAGAGTAACTATCTTAGCTATAGATTAGTATATATAGAAAGTATAGTAAAATAGTCTATAGTGTGTAATTATATAATTGCACACTATAGCATATAGCTACTATAGTCTTATAAGGCTAAGAGTGCTATAAACCGCATTGTAATAAATAGCTATATTTAAGACTAATATAGTAATTAGTAGTCTTACTAAGCTAATAAGTATAGCAAAATTAACCAGATTAGTAAATAAATATTAATAAACCCCTTACTAGTATAGCCTTAAATACTAAGAGCAAAAAATACTAATATTTAAGATATTCTAATATAGTAAAGCTGCAAAATCTTCTAAGATAGAAGTATTATTAGAGAGACCCTTCTATATTAAGTAATAAGACTTAAAGTAGATCTATAAAAGCCTAGTGTGGTAAGATTAAGGTTAAGAAACCTTTCTATATTTATTTAGTTTATATTATTTCTTTTTTCCTTTTTTATTATTTAAAGGAGTTATAATAACCTACTTTATCTTTCTATTTAGAAGATATTATAATAATAAATTCACTTTACTACTTAGAAAGCTTTATTACTTTAACTATATAATAATAAAACCTAATATTTACAGGCCTATAAGTATTATATCTTCTTCTTATTTAAATAACTTAGATACTAGATCCTCTTTTAATAAGGGAAAGCAGCCTGAGAAAAGATTTATAAAAACTTTATTTAGTAAGATATAACTATAAGTTATAGAACAGCTAGCTTTTAAAGATAATATAGATAGGTCTGTAAATCTCTTTTTAGAAATAGAGATAATATCTCCTAGTTCTTATTATTTATCTAAGAGGATATATACTAATTAAGATATTATAGTTCTAGCTAACCTTTTAATAAGATACCCTACTATAACTATAATAACTCCCTACTTTACTAATATATCTAAGTTTATTAAAACTAATATCTTAGACTTTATTATAAACTATAAAAGCCTTTCTAAGCTTTACTATAAGACTAATAAAAATATAAAGTATAAGGTCTATATATATAGCTTTAGTAACTATTAAGATATAGTATAATTCTATATTAATAAAGCTAAGATCTAAAAAGAAGCTAAGAAGAAACTTCTTTACTAATTTAGATTTATAGACCTAAAGTGTTAATAGAACCTTAATAAGAATCTTTAGAACCTAGTTATAGACTTTTATATTAAGAATAATAACTCTTTATAGATTATAGTATTAATTATTACTATTTACTAGCTTTAATAGAGAGCTATTCTATATAGAGATCTAGAACTTATAGATATTAAACTTATTTATATTACTTATTACTATTTTTTAGAGAGGGTAATAAGAGCTATAGCTTAAAGTCTTAATTACTAACTTATTAAAGTTATTTTAAAGTAATAAATTATAGTTAAAGATACTTTAATTAAATAGTTTACTACTTAGTAGAAACTTTAGTAATTATTAAGTCTTATTAAGCCTAAACTAATAACTATACTTTAAGTCTCTATTAAGATAATTTTAATAAGATAAAAGGCTAAGACTAAGAAACCTTTTATAGTATAAACTATAAGCTTAATTATTAACTCTCTTATAGAGAACTTTAAAACTCTTAATATTAATAAAGCTAATTATAAAATAGATATTCTAAGCTTTATTAAGAAAGTTACTAACTAAGGAGATAATACTTTTAACTTAAATACTATAGAAGCTATTAAACTTTATAAATAATAATCTTAGAATAATATATAGACTTAATATTAATAATAGTAGTATTACTATCTATAAGCTAGTTATAGTAACTATTAAAATAGCTATTAATAATCTTAAAAGTTTAGAAGAGATAGAGAAAGAGGAAGCTATAGAGGCTTTTAGTAAGAGAAACTATAGTAATATATATCTTTTTAGGCTTTTAGATATTACTAGTTTTATAGAGTAGTAGTTTATATTATTATTAACTATATTAAGTACCTTAAAGCTAGCTAGAAAGAAGTCTATTACTATATAGTATCTTTCTACTTTTCTAATATCCTTAATTTTAATATCTAAGTTAAAGTAGATATTATTAATAAAAGCTATATAGCTAGGAGAATAAATAGCTAGATAATTTTAAAATATATTCTTATTAATAAAGATAGCTTTAGAAATTATATAGTAGCTATTAATAGAATAGTAGAGAAGTAATAGCTAAAACTAATAAAAGAGATTATATAAGTTATTAGTTATAATAGGCTATACTCTAAGTAATCTATTAACTTTATAGATTAAGAAAAGAATATAATATAGTTATATAACTTTATTAATATAATATTTTTTAGCTTTAAGTCTAGAAACTAATATATTAATCTAGTTAAAGATATTACTGCTATAGAATAGGTAAAGACTAGAAGCTATTACTTAAAACCTTATAATATTTATATTTAATAGGCCTCCTAAATAGTAAACCTACTTATAGTCTAAGATTCTCTAATTTAAATTACTTAGTAAGTTATTAAACTTCTTAATAATAAAGAAGATATTAATAATATTATATTACTAAATACTCTAGAAGAGCTAGTTAAATAGTAGAAATAAGAGGAGTAAGATAAGCCTTAGATTTAATATAGTAATTTATAGACTAGCTATATATTTATACTAAAGCTATATAATAAGAGAGTAAATAGAAAGGTAGCTATTCTTAAAGCCTTTCTTTATTAAAACTAGCTAGATTAGAATAGAATAGGTTATAATATTACTAAAGTAATAATTAATAAGTATAAAGATAGATATAATTTAAAGATATAAGAGGTTTTTATTCTTATTAATATTATACTTCTAGATTAATTTAATAAGATAGGAGTTAGTAATAAGAAGTTATAAGAATAGATAGATTAATAAAATAATAATAAAAGCTATTTTAAAGGCTAAGTAACTTTAGCTACTATTTCTATAGTTTTACTTAAGAATTTATAAACTAAGTAAGTATAGTTTAACTACTATATAATTAATTCTATCTTTAAAATAAGCATTATAATAGAGAAATAGAATTCTATACTTCTTTTATTACTAAGGTATATTACTATTCTAGACTTTATTATAACTTATTAATAGATTATAATTACTCTTTATAACTTTATAAATATACTAATTAAGGAAATTATTAATAGTAGCTTAGTAATTAATCTTATTAGTAAAGGATATATTAGATATCTAGGCTTATAGAGTAATATAGTTAGAATTAATATAAAAGTTTATAGAGTTATTAATAAGAAGTAGAGAACCTACTTTATAGATATAATTATAGATAATATCTATTTTAAAGATAATATAATTTAAGATATTAGTTTTTTTATCTTCCTAAAAAATATCTATAATAAGAACTTAATATTAGGAGTTTCTTTTATCTTAAAGACTAAAATAATCTTAGATTATATATAGAACTAGATTATTAAAGTTCTTTAGTTTAGAAATATTAAGATTAATATCCTATTATTATTCTATATAAAAGACTTAACTACTTACTTTCTAGAAATTATTACTAAGATAAACTGCTTTATATCTTTATAATATTAATATACTTTTATATCTTTTATAAAGGAGAAAAAATAGAAGCTACTATTAATAAACTTAATATAGTAATAAGCTTAGAATTTATAGAAGATAATTAGTAAGTTAATAAAGCTAAAAATAAAAAAGAATTAGATATAATACTAAATAGTATAAAGATATATAAAGATATTAAAGTAATTTAATAAGTATTTAAGAGCTTATATAACTTATTAAAGAAAGTTAAGTAATAGATATAGCTAGATAAGAAAGTTATTACTATTTTTAAAGAATTTAGATTAATTTTTAATAAAATCCTAGAAACTATAATCTAAAAAGAAGTTATCTCTAAGCTTAATAATATCTATAAAATAATTATAAATACTAAATATATTAAAGAATATAATAGTTATAGTATTAACTATTAGTATTATATTTATAAATCTAAGAAAAAAGTAGTAAAGAAGAAAGTATTTAAGAGAAAGTATAAATTAGTATATTAAAAAGGAATTAAAGTTATTATAGCTATAGATACTATCTTTTCTTATTATTACTATATATCTATATAGATAATATCTATATTATTAATAGAAGATATTAATATACTATATAAAATAAAAGATAAGAAGATTTAACCTATTAATAATACTATATTAAATAGTTTAACTCTAGATAGTAACTTAGAATAAAAACTAAAAGTATAAATAAGAATAGAGAAGAATATAAAGCTAGATCTTAATACTCTATTTACTAACTTAATTATATTAAAGTTTTTAAGTATTAAGCTAGAAATAAGATTTATAAAAATCTAGCTAGAGGCTATTCTAAAAACTATTAATTATCTATAATCTAAAAAAAAGAAGCTTTTTATAGCTATTTTAATAATAAGAGAGAAAGCTTTAGTTTAGAAATTTACTTATTATAGCTTTATTTACTCTTTTATTATATTTCTATAGATAATATAGATAATTCTATATAAAGTATAGTAAGTAAAAGAAATCTTAATATTAAGAGAGTTAGAATAAAATATTATTATAATTCTAAAGGATAAACTAGAGAAGGGAATTCTAGAGTAAAGTTATATAATATATTATAATCTATTCTTTCTTATATATAAAAAAGATAGTAAGATAAGACTTATTAACTCTATAATAAAGATAAATATAGTTATAATTTAAGATATAGCACTATCTCCCTCTATAAATAACTTTTTAGAGAATTTTACTATATACTAATTATTATTCTTTTTAGACTTCTTCTCAGAATATAACTAAGTCTCCTTAGACTCTATAAATAGAGACTTAACTATATTTACCTTATTTATTAAACTACTATATATATATACTTTATCTTAAAGAGTAATAAATTTAGTTATATAATTTATAAGAGTTATAATTAGAATTTTATATAACTTTATACCTAGTTATTATAAAGCCTTTCTTAATAATATTATTATTAAAGAACTAACTATATACTATAATAAAGAAGAGATTAAGTCTTATCTAGAGATTTATAGATTTATTTTAGAATATTTATAAAATATTAATAAGGTTTTAGTTAATTTAAAGCTAGTAAAATATATAGTAATAGTAGTTAAGTCTTAATAGGCTTAAAAAGTAGTAATAATTATTAGCTATATTTATAGTACTAATAGATATTATCTAGAGAAAGTAAAAATAGTTAAGATTTATAAATAGGTTACTTATACTAACTTAATAGAGTTAAAAGCTTTCTTAGAAATTATAATATTTTATAGATTTTAAGTAAAGGACTATTTAACTATTATAAAGCTATTTACTAATTTACTTAAAAAAGATATCTCTTTTTATTAAGAAGAAAAGTATAAAATAGTAATAGATACCTTAAAGTTAATACTTATTAAAGCTTTAATTCTTATTACCTTAAATTATAGCTTTAAAAGAGAAGATATATATTTTATAGTTAATATTAGTAATATAGAATAGAGTAGAGTTCTAGACTAATTTATTAATAACTAATATATAGTTTCTTACTTTAAGAGTAGTACTTAGTTAGAACTAGAACTATTTTATAATACTAAGAAAAAGGAACTATATAGTGTTCTAAAAGCCTTAAAGAGGGTATATAATTACCTCTATAAAAGATACTTTATTCTAGAAATAGATATCTAAACTTTAGTTATATAACTAAATAGAGTAGCTATAGACTTTTTAGAACCTCTTATTATTTAATAGATTATATAGATTTAAATATTTAACTTTAAGGTATAGTATATCTATAATATATAGAATATAGTAGTAGATAGCCTCTTATAGAAACCCTAAAACCCTTTAGATATAATTAATAAAGAAGTAGAAAGAGAAATTAATTCTTAGATTAATTTATAGATCTTCTTTATTAATATTAAGACTAGTTTCTTTTTTAATTAAGTATAATAATATAGTAATATATAATAAATAGAAAAGGTTTTTATAGAAGATATATAGAAAATTATTAATAGTATAATAACTATTTTAGATATCTTTCTTAATAATTTATAGACCTATTTAATATATTCTTAATAAATTACCTACTATTTAATAATATAAAGGTGCTCTCTAGAGATTTAACCTATTAAGTGTTATAATTTTAAAGTTAGAGCTCTAGATTACTATATTTAAAACTATTTGCTTTTTACTAGATTAATATATTAAAAGCTAATACTAAGATAAATTATAGATAATTCTAAATAGAGGAGGAAGCTAATTACTAAAGTTTATAAAAAAAGTAGTTATAGAGATATATAAGCTATAGTAAGGAGATTATCTAACTATTATATATAGAGTAATATATATTTAAAAGTTAAAGAGTCCCTAAAGAGTTATTCTAATTACTAAAAGAGAAGAGCTTAATATATAGATAATATAAAGATCTATAGTTTATTAAAGAGATTACTCTTTATAAAGATTTTATTAAATATATAGAGAGTGGGTAAGTAGTATCTTATAGAAGGTTAGAACCTGCTTACTAAATAGCTTAAAGTATACTAACTTAGATAAGTAACTATAGCTAAGGTTATAAGGTTTATTTAGGAGGAGGTTATTTATTAATATAGACTATATAGTAAAATTATTATTAATAGAGGTTTAGAAAATAGGGGTATTATTATTAAGTTTAATAAAAGGTATAGTATAAAAAGAAAAGTAATATTAATCTATAATCTAAGAGCTAACAGAGTAGTTAAGACTAATTATTAGCCTATTACTTATTTTTTATTAATATAAACTAGAAAAAGAAAGGATATTAACTCTTAACTATATTTACTTACTACTCTATTTATAGACTATTTAAGTATTTATACTTTAACTTACTTTAGCTCTTTCTATCTTTTATATAGATTTAAATCTATTATATCTATTAAGACTCTAATACTAACCTAGAGGGTTCTTAATTAGAATTTAGTAACTATATAGAAGAAGGAGGTTTAATATATCTATAAGCTTTTCTATAACTTAATAAAAATAGAAAGTAAGCTAAAAAGATAATTAAGAATTAATATAAAAAAACTATAAAGTATAATAATAATTAATATAAATAGATAATAAGAAAAGAGAGACTAGAAATAGGTAATCTAGTCTTAGTATTTAATATTAAGAAATCTATTAATAAATCTTTTATTAAGAAGCTTAACTATTAATAATAAGGCTCTTTTTATATCTTATTATATATCTCTAATACTTTATTATATTAATTAGTAATATTAGCAGAAAAAAAGATTAGAAATAGAATATTTAATAGAAATTAACTTTAGAAATTTATTTAAGTACTTAAAGAATATTAAAAACTAAGTAATATAGATATTTATAAGTTTAATTTAGAGAGAAACCTAGTAAAAGTCTTTCTAATACTAGAAAATAAAAAGTATAATAGCTATATACTAAAAGAAAAAGATAAAAAACTAATAGTATCTAGAGAGATAATTAGAAATAAAGAGGAAAATATATTATAATCTATAATAAGATTAAGATAATATCTAAAAAACTTAGAAATAGTAATTAAAATATTAAAGGCTAAATAGTAACTAGTAATAGGAATTTTATAGGTATTAAAGAAAAAAGAGAGGGAGTATATTAAGATAGAGAATCTAAAGAACTTATAATCTTTTTTTATTCTTAAATACTTAGTTTTATAATTTATAAACCTATTTATACTTATTTATAGAGTTTTCTTTTCTTTATTCTTTATATTCTAAAAGTTTAAGATTCTAGAGATAATATTCCTAAACTTTAGAAATAAGGATAAGAAATAATATTAGCTTATTAAAATATACTACTTTATTAATAACTATGTTAACTTTATAGTTATAACGTAGCCCCCCTATAAAAAAGACTATAATAAATTCACCTAGTTTATAGGCATAATTTAGGAAATACTATAGAGGCACTTTGATCTATACCCTCTACTAGTTAAGGATAATAATATAGAAACTCTATATATTTCTGTTAGTAAGTAAACCCTCTAAATATCACTATATAAAGTTAGATATATGCTCTGGCTAAATAGACTAGCAGAATAGTAATAGTGTGGGTAACGCTGTACTATATATAATAGGGCTGATTATATTAGAGCTGAGTAGGCCACTAAGGCTCTTATAGCAAAAACGCCTAAAAGGTAAACCTTCTAGTAAGGTATATATAAGAGATAACTCCTTAACCTTCTAAGACGTTCTTATAGCTAGAAGTATAAAAAGCTCTATAAGTAGGGCTTTATATCTATCTCTCTTTCTTATCCTTATTAAGCTATAATAAGTTCTCTAAGATATTAATATTAGACCTAGTATATTAATATGCTAGCTATATATAAGGTATGCTTATTAATATTAATAATATATAAAATATTATATAAGAGTTTAGTATTAATACTATTAATAAGGCTCTCTGTTTTATTAAGCAGCTTATATAATACTAAGAGTATATTATTAATATAGCCCTTTAGAGAGCTCTTATTAACACCTCTATAAAGAACTTATAGATATACTAACTTATTATAGATAAGTAAGTAGACTTAGTAGTAGAGATTAGATAGATTATCAAGCACTCTATAGAGTAGCCCTTCTTTAAATAGACTCTCTATAATACTAAGGCTGAGGCAGCCCTTTAGGGCTTAAATATTAGTGAGTATAGCTTATACTAAACAGAGAGAGTATTACTAATAACAGCAAAGCTAGTAGATAAAGTGGTGATAGAGATAGTATTTAATAGCAGTATAGGTAATAGGTAAGAGGATAAGTTAATAGATATTATTATTAAACTGTGAAGTTAAGGATTATAAGGCTATAGATAGGTATATATAAGTGCAGCTGTGGTTAGAATAGAATCACGTGACTAAAGGCTATGTGTATTATCAGAAGGCGCAGCGCAGAGTTAGAAGGTCTGTTACAAAGCAGGTAAAATCACTATATAGTGGCCAGAGGCCTTAATAACTATCTTTTAATATAATTGTAATCTATTTATTAATAACTTTAATATTTATACTAAGTATAAGATATTAAAGATCTATAGCTTCTTAATAATAATACTAAAACCCCTCTCTATAAATATAGCTATTACTAAACTAAATAAATAAGAGGATTAATAGTTTAAGAATAAATAGAAGTATGGGAATAATTACCTATATTGTCTAGTAGGTTAGATCCTAGCCTCTACTAGGGTTTAAAGCTTAGCACTAGAATAACTATAATCTAGTTAGATAAGCAGTTATATAACCTCTAAATATTATATAACCTGCCTCTATTAACTACCTATATTATTCCTTTATACTAGCTACTCTCTAGATACCTCTCTTCTTAATATATATATCTTAAACTAATATTATACTCTACTTAACCTCTCTTTTTACTATATTAGTATTTTAAAAAACTAATACTAATTAGTAGTTAACTTTACTATTATACTATCTATAATTATAATAAATAACCTTACTATTATATTATTTATAATTATAGATTAATAAGGTTATATAAATAACTAAAGAGATATTTTCCTTATCTTAATAATCCTACTTCTTAGATTTTAAATATTAGCTAATAGAAACTTTAGATTTAGTAGCTAAGTATATAGCCTCTACTTTTATCTTTTAAACCTCTATTTAATAATTATTTATTACTTAGATAGTTCTAGGCCTCCTCTTATTTAGATTATTATACTAATAGAGAAACTAGCTTTAACTACTAAGCATTTAACCTCTATAGTTAATCTATAATCTTTAAAGTTATTACTAATATTATAGATAAAGTTTTAGATTTCTCACTATTATTAATAATTATAAACCACTTTATAATAACTTTACTCTTATTACTATAATTAATAATTATAATCCTTTATTATATAGTAAAATTATATACTTTTCTCCTTATATCTACTCTCTTTTAGCCTCTTCTATCTTTTATAGCTTTGCTAAAACTCTACTCTTCTTACTATATTATATTACTAATAATTTTAGTTTTACTAAAACTCTATCCCTTTTACTATATAATATTACTAATAATATTACTCTTTTAGAGCCTCTAAAGCCTCTAAAAACCCTTCTCTCTCTCTATTTAACCTTAGAATTATAAGTTTTACTAATTTTAACCCTCTATAGGTTTTTTTAGTAAATTTAGTATATTTTAATATATTTTAATATATTTAGTATCTATTTATACTACTTACTAACCTTACTATCTCCCTCTCCTTTTTCCTTTTCTCTTACTATTAAAACTCTTTACTTTAACCTCTTATTTATAATAATAATAGTAATAATCTATTAATTAGTAATAAGCCTTAAATACTTATTATAGAAGAGTAGTAATAAGCTCTTAATAACCTATTAAAGAGTCTTACTATAATTCTTTTACTAAAGTTATAATTATAGTAAGATTATATTAATTATATAACTTTATAGCTATATCCTATTTATTCTAAAATATTTAGAATATTATAGTCTTACTTTTAATAATAACTATTTAATTTAGTTTATTTATAACTATTTAAGCTAAACTCTCTAATTTTAAGCTACTAACTCTACTTACTATCTACTTTTACCTTATTTCTCTCTATTTTCCCTCTCTTACTTTAAATAACTTTTTATTTTTATTATAACTCTCTCTTTTTTATATCTTAATAACTTCTCCTCTATATTTATTACTTCTAAGATATTTTAGTCTCTCTATCTAAACTTTATATTAATTATATCTAAGTTATAGTAAATAGTAAAAAAAGCTTTTAGCTAGTAGTTACTCTATTAATAGTAAAAGTTTAGTAAATCTATCTTAATTAGCTTTATAGCTAGTAATATCTATTTCTCTAGAATAAAAAGATATATACTAAGTTTTTATTAAAGACTATCTAGATTAGTTAATAATATTATTTTAACTCTAAATTTTTCTTATTTTTCTTATATCTCTCCTATCTTAACTAGATAATCTAAGAATCTCTTTATAAAGATTAAAAATAAGTATATATAAAAAGAAGAGATAATTTCCTTATTAAGATATTCTCTCTAAGAGTTAATAAGATTAAGAAATATATTAATAAATCTCTTCTATATTTAATAACTTCTCCTCTCTTTAATAAACTGCTTTTAAGTTTATTTTCTTTTTAAAAAGCTCTTTTTAGAAAGTAAGTACTAAGTATTCTCTTTTTAGGAAATACTTTTATAAAGAAAGCTTAAACTAGAAAGCTCTATCTAAGAGAAGAAAATACTAGATTTATAGAAAAGTATAAATAAATATAAGTTACTTAATAAATAGATTAATATCTAAAGCTATAGCTTAGAAAAAGTATCTATACTTAAAATATAATTATAAGTTTAATACTTAAACTCTTCTACTCTTTAAAGAATATAGATAACTATAAGTTATCTAATATATAGATTAATACTTAAAGCTATAGCTTAAAAAAGATATCTATATATAAGATACTAATATAAGTTTACTACTTAAATTCTTTTATAGATAATTACTATTTCTCTTTTCTACTATATCTAAAAATATCTCTCCTATCTCCCCTATTTAATCTTAGTATTACTCTATTATCTCTATTCTTTATAATTTTAAAGCTATTATTAACTTTAATATATATAGTAAAATCAGAGATTTTAATACTAAAAAGACTAACTTAGTAAAGATTATAAACTATATTACCTACTATATTATAAAGTATACTAAGTAGAGTACTTATAGTTTATAATTATA
This sequence comes from Colletotrichum neosansevieriae, assembly GCA_036785495.1. Lineage (NCBI taxonomy): Eukaryota > Fungi > Ascomycota > Sordariomycetes > Glomerellales > Glomerellaceae > Colletotrichum > Colletotrichum neosansevieriae. The sequence goes on along the minus strand of JAVHLV010000088.1, from coordinate 137,136 downwards.
GACTTACTTTAAGGAAAACTTCTAGAATATTATTAAAGTCTTTAACTATATAAACTTACCTATTACTAAAACTCTCTATAAAGCTCTTATTACTAATAGAGTATTTATTACTATTAACTCTAACTAAATAAAGGATAACCTTACTAATATTATTAAATAATTATCTTACTACTTCTAGACTAATAATAACTTTACTAAAGTTAAGCTATAATATCCCTTATTTATTAAAAAGTATACCTAAAAATCTAAATTCTTTACTAAAATTACTAAAGATATTAATAACTCATTTTAACTCTAATAACTCCTATATAGCTATTAAATACCTTAATAGTATCTATTTCTCCTATCTATTAAAGCCTTATTAATAACTCTAAACCTGCTAAACCCTTATATAGACTTACTCTAGTTCTAAACCCTAATCTCTTTTAGAGTATTTAAAATACCTCTTAAGTCTATTTTAAGTAAAATTAGAACCCCCTTTTATATATCTAAATAATATTACCTAAAAAAGAGCCTTTTTATACTAACTTTTAGATTTTATAAAGTTTTATAATAATAAAAATCTTAAGTATAGTAATAATAAGATAAATATTTTAAAGTCTAAATTACTTATTTTTAAAAACTATTATACTAAAGCTAGTATTTCCCTATAATACTATACTAAAGCTTTCTCTCTAATATTAAGGAGTAATATCTAATAATACTACTTTTACTATATTATAAACTAGGTCTTTTAACCTCTATATACTAAGATTATTAAATAATTAAAGAATTACTTTAAAACTAAAAAGTTTTATATTACTAATAAAAAACTATAGGATAATACTATATTACCTAACCTTATATATAAGAATCCTAGAAAATCTATTACTAAAAACCTTAAAATCCTATTTAATACCCTCTCTACTATTAAATCTATACTTAGCAGAAAGTATAATACTAATAATACCCTTCTATAATATAAGATCTATAATACCTACTAGGAAGTTTATAAGTATAAACTAGCTCTCTATAAATACTTTATAAGCCTTTAAGATCTATATAATACTCTCTATTTATCTATTAGCACTACTTTCCACTTTAATTAAAGCCTTACTACCTGATTTATAGCTTTTAAAAACCTTAATAAGTTTAATATAATATATATAGATCAATATTTCTAAAATAGTAACTAATAGTATAATTTCCACTAAAATTACCCTAATTATAGCAAATTTTACTAAAACTAGCTAAACTAATAAAAACCTTCTCTATATTATTAATTAATATATAATAACTACTAAAATAGCTCTAGATATTACTAGATTTATTATAAACCTAATTATTATTTATAAAAATACTTAGCTAATAAATATATCTAAGAGTTTAATAAGTTTAAATTTAAATACTCTTAAAACCTAACTAAGAATAACTTTAATACCTTTCTGCTTAATTTTAAAGGTAATAATAATAATTAAAACCTCTCTATTACTAATTTAGATACTAATAGTAATATTAAGTAGTATTTATAGAATTACTACTAAAATATTAAATCTTAGCCTAGCTTACTCTATAAATTCACTACTTATATTACTAATACTATATTTATAGTTAATAGTAATAAGTTAACTAATTTGCTACTAAATTAAGCTGCTTTTTATATAGTTATAGATTTTAACTCTATTACTAATTCTATACTCCCTTTACTTCTAATATAGCTTATTTTACCTAAAATCTCTACTCCTAAATAGCTATTTATACTTAATAGTAAATACTTTAAGGAAGTTTTCTAGAGTATTATACTAGATTTAGGTACTATTAGAGTCTCTACTACTAGTTAATAGGAAGTTACTGCTTTATAATATTCTTACCCCTTAATTAAGATAAATAAAGCTAATACTAACTAAGTAAGAGTGTGTTTTAGTAATAAACTTTATAAAGACTTATTTAGCACTATTATAGTTAATACTATATTTAGTTAAATAGTGTTTTATATTATACCCTCTAATATCTCTTTTCTCCTCTATTTAAATAATATAAATTATTTAGATATCTATTTTAATAACCTCTATAATTATTTACTATAGGGCAAAACTATTACTCCTATTATTTATAAATAGAGCTATATCTAGCTTCTTTTTAATAATAAAGAGACTTTTATCTAAGCTAGCTACTTAATAGATACTAAACTTTAATACCTCTACTACTAATTTAGCTACTTCTCTATTACTAAGTTAGCTATTCTTCTCTACTATACTAATTATCCTATTTAAACTATAGTAATTAAGAAAGGCTAACTAAGATTTACTAATACTACTAATTAAATACTAAAGTATCTTAATACTTTAAATTCTTACTAAAAGATAATTATAACTTTAATTATAAAATTATCTATAATATTATATACTTTAAGGGTAAAGTAACTCTATATATTATTAATATTACTACTAGCTTTAATACTACTTACTTTTTACCTAATCTCTTAGTAAAAACTACCTAAAGAACCCTCTATTTTTACTAAATTTATATCTACTAAGAACCTCTTAATTATATTATTATAAATACTAATTTAAACTTTATTACTAAAACCTTTAAAAATAATACTAAATCTATAGTTATTATAGTTAAAGTTATACTTATTAAAGCTTACTATTATATTAGTAAAACTAAATAATATTATAAATCCCTTTAATATATCTATACTATTATTTAATAGGAAGTTCTCTATACTAAGCCTAACCTTACTCTCTAAATAGTAGTTAAAGCTATTAATAATATTACTAACTCTAATAGTTTTATCTCTATTTTCCTTATCTTTAGCACTTATTTATATATTAATAATAACTTAATACCCTTACTAAATATTATAGCTAGAGCTAAAGCAATTTATACTATTATAGATAATCTATATAAAGAGATTACTAAATATAAAATTACTAACACTTTAAGTACTTAGAATAGCCTAAATATAGATAAAGTTATCTATCTCCTACTATAATTATTAATCTAAACTTACTATAAAAAAGATAAATAATAGAATCTCTACTATTTAATTACTATTTTAAGTAAAATAGTTACTATTTAGCTTTTTTATAGCTTCTAAGACTTTCCCTCTATTACTATTAAACCTTTTTATAGTAATCTTAATAATTCTAGTAATTTTAACCTTATTAAAGCTAACTTTAAACTAGTAGCTGCTTCTTCTATAAGTATTTCTCTAACCCCTCCTCCACCTTAATATAGAGAATAACTCTAAAAAAACCCTATTATTACTAATCTCTTTTATATTTTTAAGTAAGAAGTTAATAACCTATTAATTCTCTTATTAATAAAAAAAAAGGTAAATTAGAAACTCTATCTTACTCTATATAAGTTTAGTAAACTTATTACTAATAGCCCCCCTTTTTAGAAATTCTATAAAAAAGAGATTAATATTTTCCTTAAATATAAAGTTTTTAAATTTAAAATCTATAACCCCTCTAAGTAATATAGATATCTCCTTTAATTCTATATAGTTAATAAGATTAAAAATAAGACTATTACTCTATTTAAGAAATCCTATCTTATTATTTATAGTATAAATAATACTAATAAGTATAGTATTTTAATTTAATTATTAATAATCTAATACTATAGTATTTAACTTCTATTAGTTATTATACTATCTTTTAGCTCTAATTATTTAATTTAGATTAGAAATATTATCTAAGTATATATTTAGTTATAAACTACCCTTATATAAAATATTTATATCTATCTATCTAACTAAATCTATAATCTCTATCTCTTAAATACTATTATAAAGGTTATTAAACCCTTATATAGTATTACTAAAGCTAGTACCTATTAATAGGCTATCTATAATACCTATTATTATAATAAGTTATAAATAACTAGTTCTACTTTTAACTCTTATCTCCTTATTATTAATAATACTAGTCTATACTTTGCTATTATTAATATATAAATAGATAATACTATTAGACTTTTAACTGCCTCTTTTTTAACTCTTAAAGAAGAAGAGTTCTAGAAGGCTAAATTTATAGCTAAAGATAAGAAGAAACTTACTACTACTACTCTAGTTACCTTTAATAGTAAAATAATCTCTCTATTACTTACTAAAGTAATTATTCTATACTAAAAAGGTTAAGATACTAAGATTAACCTAGTATAGAAGGCTTAGAATATTATAAAGATATTAGTAAAGTAATAGTATATTAAATAATATACTAGAGGGGCTTATATAGTTTCTATTTACTAATTAGAAGCTTATTTTAATCTATTAACTGCTGCTTAATGCTAGGAGTCTGCTAATAAGGATATTATAATCCTTAATAAGTATCTCTAGTAACTAAAGGATAACCTTAATTATAGTCTATTCTTTATTATACTATTACTACTTATTACTAAATTATTTATATTTATAGATAGATTATTTATTAATAACTAGGACCTTATATTATAGTTAGGCTATATTATTATACTAGTTAACAAAATAATAAATAATACTACTTTTATAATCTATAATAATATTATCTATTATAGCTCTATAAAGTATAAATAGGTTACTTATAGTATATTAGCCTTAGAGATTTATATTATAGTTACTAGCACTAATCTAGCCTTTATAATTACCTTAATACTATACTAAGTTACCACTAAGCTAGATATTACTAACTCTATACCTACTATAATATATATAGACTTATATTTACTATATAAGTGCTTAGTAAAGCTAAGTACTATAAAGAAAGAATACTTTATAATTAATATTATAGCTCTCTATTAGTTATATAAGTATTAATAAAGACTGAAACTATAAGGGCTAGAAAGGATAGCAAATAATATAACTCCACCTATAAATAGGCTAGAATAATAAAAATAGGCTTAAAAGATATATAAAGTAATTTGCAGATCTAATTAAAAGAGATCACTGAAAATAAGTATAAATTTGCTGAGAAAATCCTGAAAAACTTAAGAATTAAGTATTAAGGTATTTATAATAATAAAGATAAGTTCTCCTCTCCTCTATACTCTTTCTCCCTCCTTAATTCTAGTATTTCTATAATAAACCTATATTCTAAGAGAGCTCTCTTAGAAATTATATTACTAAATTCCACTTATCCTATTCTAATTATCCCCTTAAGACTTTTTATAATATTATAATAAAAAGTCTTAATAGATAAATAAATCTACTTATATAAAAAATATATAAAATCCTATTTATAGATCTTTCTATTTAATAGTTTCTTTTTAGTAGGTAATTTTACTATTAAGAAGGTTTATTAAATACTATTATCTTTTATTATAAACTATATCTTAATAATAGCCTTATAAGCTCTTCTTTCTTATTATATCCTTTATTCTATTTTAAACTCTAATATAGCTAAAACTATTCTCCCTACTAAGATAGGTGTGAGAAATTATAGTAATATAACCTTTTAGAAGTATTTTACTCTATCTATTCTTATTAATTAACTCTCTATTAGATATAGTCTTCTCTATTATAGTTATATTTATCTAAAATATTAAGATATTTAGGATAAGATAGTATATTTATAATTATAATTTATAATTAAGGTTTAGCACTTATACTTTAACTTAGTATCTAAAAGACTTATATTTAAAGTTAGTATTTTAGATAATTAAGTTTACTATCTAATATATTAAATAAAGCTAATTCTAGTAAATCTCTTAGAGGGGAAATTATAGGCTTATTATTATTCTTAAAGTTCTCTATATTATTATCTAGGAGTAAGAGTTAGCTAGGTTTAGGTATAGAGAGTTATATAGAGAAGAAAGGATTTTTCTTAAAGTCTTATTAGCTATATAAAGTATCTTATAGGGTAAAGCTAATATTAATAGATATATTATAAAGTTTTATAGTAATAGTAGAAATATATTAGTTAACTAAAGGGATTTCTATATTAGTAAAGAGTTTTCTATCTCTCCTAGCTATATAGCTAAATTATAGTAATAAGATATTCTCTTAAAGAAATACTTAGATCTATTTAATATATCTAAGTCTATATATAAATCTATCTCTTTATTAGGTTAAATTAACTATATAATAACTAGTTAATAGAATTATTCTAAGATATATTAGAATCTCTATTTTATAGTACTATCTATTAAGATTATTTATAGTATCTATAAATTATTAGTTACTTTTTAAATCCTATATAGAGTTTTAGTAAAAGTAATTACTATTTACTTAGTTTATAATAATTATTACTTAATAACTATTACTATAATTAAGTAATAAGAAGGCAGCTATAGTGTTTTAAAGGTTACTTATACCTCCTCTTATTATACTAACTATATCTGCTATAATCTCTATTCTAGATATTTAAGGTAGCTTTTAAGGTGGAGTATAGATAGAAAGTAGAAACCCTCTAATTATAAGTCTAAAAAAGCTTATAATTTTAGAGTTATTTAAGTTTTCTTATCTTATTAGTATCTCTTATATATTATAGAGGTTAGAAAGATATTCTACCTTCTCTATACTATTAATAACTAATTCTTATCTATATTTAGTTATTAGATAATCTACTAACTACTAGTTATTTTATATATATTAAGAGACTATTAGAATAGGTTAATTATTATTTAGTATAAGATTAGCAGGCCTTATATAGTTAAAAACTGCTAAGTTATTATAGGATTTAAAGATAACTTATTCTACTAAAAAGAGGGTAAGATATAGTAATATTAATAGTTTTATAAATATAGGATAATTATAATACTTTAATAAATTAATTAGTTATTACTAATTATTTACCCTTTTATACTTCTTAATCTTATCTCTTATTACTATATTTTAAATAGTTAGATACTCTAATAATTCTTTATTGCTTTTTAAGGTCTTAGTATTAGATATACTAGTAGGTTAGGTTTATAGATAAATATTCTTAGATATAGATAGGTTAAGACTTATTCTATTAGGTGAGGAGAGTTTTAGATCTATAAATTATAGAATATACTTATTCTTCTAGTCTTTTATTACTTCTAGTACTATCTGCTCTAGTATTCTCTTTCTATCTTTAAAAACCTAGTTTTAAATAGTTTTATCTAGCTTTAAAGAGACCTAATACCTTTTAAATAGCTCTTTATTTATAAAAGTTACTAATAGTTAGTTAATCTAGGTTCTTTTTCTTACTTATAGAGGCTATTTTAGTAGTACTAGGCTTCTAGATTATATAAAAAATCTAAACTAGTTAACTAGATATAAGCTAGAAGCTTATAATAGAGGTTTAGTATAGTAAAGATTAATTAGATATAGTTATCTTAATAAGATTTTAGTTATAATAGCTAGGGCTCTGAGTAAGACTCTAGTTATAATATATATTAGAGTTTATAGTCTTTTCTCTGCTCTTTTTTCTAACTACTAATTATTATAAAACTAGTTTTATCTATTATATAAGTTAATTAGTAGTTCTAAAAAGACTACTCTATTTAATTTAGATACTTATAGATAAGTAAATAGTATATCTAGAGCTTTCTTTTTAAGCTAAATAGTTATACTATCTCTTAGATATCTATTATTAAAGTTATCTTTTATATCTCTAATTATATAGTATTAAAGGGGTTATCTAGCTTTAATAGGTTTTATAAGATAATATATAATTACTATAATATTTATAGAGTATATTAGAGTCTTAGTTTCTAATATTCTAATAGTATTATATAAACTAGTAATAATATATTATAGTTTAGAAGGAGGAAATAACTTCTATATTATATTTAAAGTTTTACTCTAGTATTTAATAAATATATATTTTATTAGTAAATTAGAGAGATATATCTAGCTAGTTATATCTTAGTATTATAGAGATAGAGTTTTATATTTAATTATTAGTAGCTAATATCTTAGTTTTCTTATAGGTTTAAAGCTTAATATATCTCTAATAATCTAGTTTTATACCTAAAATTAGCTCTTACTTAGTTTATTAAATATAAAATCTATTAGTTATTTAATATTAGAGGTAGAAAGCTTTAAGGATCTTAGCTTCTAAATATAGTTATTTAAAGTATTACTATTATTAAAAATAATCTTTCCTATTATAATATTTTTAGAAAGAAAGTTAGTAAGAGAAAAGAGTAAGTGATTTATAGACTAAATAGATAGATTAAATAAGAATAATTATAAAATCTAAAAATATTATAGTATAGTAGTTAGTATTAAATATCTCCTATTTAAGAGAATAGGTTAGATAGTATATATAAATATAAATAAAAAAGAGAAGATCTAAAAGACTAGAAGGGTTAATAATACTCTCTTATACCTACTAATTATCTTAAAGTATTAGTAATTTATTAGTATTCTATAAAAGAGATAATTAACTTCTTTCTCTTTTAGCTTTCTTAGCTTTAATAAAGATAAAGCTAAGAGAGAAAGAAGTTAATTATTCCTTCTATAAAATATTAATAAATTACTAATACTTTAAAGTAATTAGTAAGTATAAGAAGATATTATTAATCCTTTTAGTTTTCTAGATCTTCTCCTTTTTATCTATATTTATATATACTACCTAACCTATTCTCTTAGATAAAAGATATTTAATATTAACTACTATACTATAATATCTTTAGATTTTATAACTATTCTTATTTAATCTATTTATTTAGTTTATAAATTACTTACTCTTTCCTCTTACTAGCTTTCTTTCTAAAAATATTATAATAAAAAAGATTATTCTTAATAATAGTAATATTTTAGATAACTATATTTAGAAGCTAAGATCCTTAAAGCTTTCTATTTTTAATATTAAATAATTAATAAATCCTATACTTAATAAACTAAGTAAGAGCTAATTCTAGGTATAGAGCTAGATTATTAAAGATATATTAAGCTTTAAATTTATAGAAAAACTAAGATATTAGCTATTAATAATTAAATATAAAACTCTACCTCTATAATACTAAGATATAACTAGCTAGATATATCTCTCTAATTTATTAATAAAATATATATTTATTAAATACTAAAGCAAAACTCTAGATATAATATAGAAGTTATTCTCTGTTTTTAAACTATAGTATATTATTACTAGCTTATATAATACTATTAAGATATTAAAGACTAAAACCTTAATATACTCTATAGATATTATAGTAATTATATACTATTTTATAAAACTTATTAAAGCTAGATAACCCTTTTAATATTATATAATTAGAGATATAAAAGATAACTTTAATAATAGAAGTCTGAGAGATAGTATAACTACCTAGCTTAAGAGAAAAGCTTTAAATATACTATTTATCTATCTATAAGTACTTAAATTAAATAGAGTGGTTTTCTTAAAGCTACTAATTAACTTATATAATAGATAAAACTAGTTTTATAATAATTAGTAGTTGGAAAAGAGAGCGGAAGAAAGACTATAAACTTTAATATATATTATAACTAGAGTTTTATCTAGAGCCCTAGCTATTATTATTAGTTTCCTAAAATACTAGTATAGTAAAGAGAGGGGTTAGGTAGGGCATAATATTAATATAAGATATATATATTAAGAAGAGAGATATCTAGAAAGTAGCTAGTATAAAGGAATAATATAGGCAGTTAATAGAGGCAGGTTATATAATATTAGAGGTTATATAACTGCTTACCTAACTAGATTATAGTTATTCTAGCACCAGGCTATAAATCCTAATAGAGGCTAGGATCTAACCTACTAGGCAATATAGGCAATTATTTCTATACTAGTAGTCTTTTCTTTTATACTAGTATTTATCTAATAGGCCTATCTAAATATATAAATTAAATAATAAGTTAGATATTATTAATAATATCTATTTAAAGCAAAAAACAGCTAGTTTAGCTAATTACTTAAATCCTTCTTAAATAGCCTAAAACTAGCTCTAAATAATATAAATAGTATAAATAGTATAAATAGTATAAATAGTATAAATAGTATAAATAGCTTAAATTAGCTATTATTCTAATATTCCCTCTACTATATAAGTTATCTATCCCTCTATTTAGATTATAAGGGTATTATTATTAATAAGGTAGTGCAAAGTTCTGTTAGGCTTTGCCTTTATTATAGTATTAGCTAGATTATTTTTGCTATTTATCTATTAGATCTTAGAGAGCTTATAATACTTATATAACTAATAGAGAGCTATAATATTAATTATAAGGCGTTTTTTCTTTATAGTATCTAGCTTTACTAAGTACTTATATAGTAAGTATAAGTCTATATATATTATAGTAGGTATAAAGTTAGTAATATCTAGCTTAGTAATAACTTAGTATAGTATTAAAGTGATTATAAAGGCTAGATTAGTGCTAGTAACTATAGTATAGATCTTTAAGACTAATATACTATAAGTAACCTATTTATACTTTATAGAGCTATAATAGATAATATTACTATAAATTATAAAAGTAGTATTATTTATTATTTTATTAGCTAGTATAATAATATAGCCTAACTATAATATAAGGTTCTAGTTATTAGTAAATAATCTATTTATAAATATAAATAATTTAGTAATAGGCAGTAATAGTATAATAAAAGTTAGTTTATAATTAAAATTATCCTTTAACTACTAGAAGCACTTATTAAGGATTATAATATCCTTATTAGCAGGATCCTAGTATTAAGTAGTAGTTAATAGGTTAAAATAAGCCTCTAGTTAGCAAATTAAAGCTATATAAGCCCCTCTAGTATATTATTTAATATACTATTACTTTACTAATACCTTTATAATATTCTAAGCCTTTTATACTAGGTTAATCTTAGTGCCTTAACTCTTTTAGTATAGAATAACTACTCTAGTAGGTAATAGAAAGATTATTCTACTATTAAAGGTAACTAAAGTAATAGTAGTAAGTTTCTCCTTATTTTTAGCTATAAATTTAGCCTTTTAGAGCTCTTCTTCTTTAAGAGTTAAAAAAGAGATAGTTAAAAGTCTAATAGTATTATCTATTTATATATTAATAATAGTAAAGTATAGACTAGTATTATTAGTAATAAGAAGGTAAGAGTTAAAAGCAGAACTAATTATCTATAACTTATTATAATAATAGGTATTATAGATAGCTTATTAGTAAGTATTAGTTTTAGTAATACTATATAAGGGTTTAATAATCTTTATAATAGTATCTAAGAGGTAGAGATTATAGATTTAGTTAAATAGATAGGTATAAATATCTTATATAAGAGTAGTTTATAACTAAATATATACTTAAATAATATTTCTAATTTAAATTAAATAATTAGAGCTAAGAAATAGTATAATAGCTAATAGAAGTTAAATACTATAGTATTAGATTATTAGTAATTAGGTTAAAATACTATACTTATTAATATTATTTATACTATAAATAATAAGATAGAACTTCTTAAATAGAGTAGTAGTTTTATTTTTAATCTTATTAACTATATAGAATTAAAAAAGATATTTATATTACTTAGAGGGGTTATAGATCTTAAATTTAAAAACTTTATACTTAAAGAGAGTATTAATCTCCTTCTTATAGAATTTCTAAAAAGGAGAGCTATTAGTAGTAAGTTTACTAAACTTATATAGAGTAAGATAGAGTTTTTAATCTACTTTCTTCTTTATTAATAAGAAGATTAATAAGTTATTAACTTCTTACTTAAAAATATAAGAGAGATTAGTAATAATAGAGTTTTTTTAGGGTTATTCTCTATACTAAGATAGGAAAAAAGCTAGAGAAATACTTATAGAAGAAGTAGCTACTAATGTAAAGTTAGTATTAATAAGGTTAGAATTATTAAAATTATTAAGATTACTATAAAAAGGTTTAATAGTAGTAGAGGGAAAGTCTTAGAAGCTATAAGAAAGCTAAATAGTAACTATTTTATTTAAAATAGTAATTAAATAGTAAAAACCCTATTATTTATCTTTTTTATAATAAACTTATATAAATAATTATAATAAGAGGTAGATAATTTTATCTATACTTAAACTATTATAAATACCTAAAGTATTAGTAGTTTTATATTTAGTAGTCTCTTTATATAGATTATCTATAATAATATAGATTACTTTAGCTTTAGCTATAATATCTAGTAAGGATATTAGTAGAAATAAAGCTATTAAAGCTAGTAGTATTATTAATAGCTTTAACTACTATTTAGAGAGTAAGGTTAGGCTTAGTATAGAGAACTTTCTGTTAAATAATAATATAGATATACTAAAGGGGTTTATAATATTATTTAGTTTTACTAATATAATAGTAAGCTTTAATAGATATAACTTTAACTATAATAGCTATAGATTTAATATTATTTTTAAAGGTTTTAGTAGTAGAGTTTAAACTAATATCTATAATAATATAATTAGATAGTTCTTAGTAGATATAAATCTAGTAGAAGTAGAGAGTTTTCTAGGTGGTTTTTGCTAAGAGATTAGATAAAAAGTGAGCAATATTAAAGCTAGTAGCAGTATTAATAATACATAGAGTTATTTTATCTTTAAGATATATAATATTATAGATAATTTTATAATTAAAGTTATAATTATCTTTTAGTGAGAATTTAAAGTATTAGAGCACTTTAGTATTTAATTAGTAATATTAGTAAACCTTAGTTAGCTTCTTAATTACTATAGTTTAAATAGAATAACTAGTATAATAGAAAAGGGTAGCTAACTTAGTAATAAAAGGGTAACTAAATTAATAGTAGAGGTATTAAAGTTTAGTATCTATTAGATAGCTAGCTTAGATAAAAGTCTCTTTATTATTAAAAAGAAGCTAGATATAGCTCTATTTATAAATAATAGGAGTAATAGTTTTACTCTATAATAAATAATTATAGAGGTTATTAAAGTAAATATCTAAATAATCTATATTATTTAAATAGAGGAGAAAAGGGATATTAGAGAGTATAATATAAAATACTATTTAACTAAATATAGTATTAACTATAATAGTACTAAATAAGTTCTTATAAGATCTATTACTAAAACACACTTTTACTTAGTTAGTATTAGCTTTATTTATCTTAATTAAGGGGTAAGAATATTATAAAGTAGTAACTTACTATTAGCTAGTAATAGAAACTTTAGTAGCACCTAAATCTAGTATAATATTCTAAAAGACTTTCTTAAAGTATCTACTATTAAGTATAAATAGCTATATAGAGGTAGAGATTCTAGGTAAAATAAGCTATATTAGAGATAAAAGGAGTGTGGGATTAGTAGCAGGGTTAAGCCTATAACTATATAAAAAGTAGCTTAGTTTAGTAGTAAATTAGTTAACTTATTACTATTAACTATAAATATAGTATTAGTAATATAAATAGTAAATTTATAAAGTAAACTAGGCTAAGATTTAATATCTTAGTAGTAATTCTATAAATACTGCTTAGTATTACTATTAGTATCTAAATTAGTAGCAGAGAGGTTTTAATTATTATTATTATCTTTAAAATTAAGCAAAAAGGTATTAAAGTTATTCTTAGTTAGGTTTTAAGAGTATTTAGACTTAAACTTATTAAACCTTTAGATATATTTATTAGCTAAGTGCTTCTATAAATAATAATTAGGCTTATAATAAATCTAGTAGTATCTAGAGCTATTATAGCAGTTATTATATATTAACTAATATTATAGAGAAAGTTCTTATTAGTTTAGCTAGTTTTAGTAAAATTTACTATAATTAGAGCAATTTTAGCAGAGATTATACTATTAGTTACTATTTTAGAAATATTAATCTATATATATTATATTAAACTTATTAAGATCTCTAAAAGCTATAAATTAAATAGTAAGACTTTAATTAAAGTGAAAAGCAATACTAATAGATAAATAGAGAGTATTATATAGGTCTTAAAGACTTATAGAGTATTTATAGAGAGCTAGTTTATATTTATAAACTTCCTAGTAGGTATTATAGATCTTATATTATAAAAGGGTATTATTAATATTATATTTCCTACTAAGTACAGGTCTAATAGTAGAGAGGGTATTAAATAGAATTTGAAGATTTTTAGTAATAGATTTTCCAGGATTCTTATATATAAGGTTAGATAATATAGTATTATTTTATAGTTCCTTATTAGTAATATAAAACTTTTTAGTTTTAAAGTAATTCTTTAATTATTTAATAATCTTAATATATAGAAGTTAGGAAATTTAGTTTATAATATAGTAAAAGTAGTACTACTAGATATTACCCTTTAATATTAAAAAGAAAGCCTTAGTATAGTATTATAGAGAAATACTAGCTTTAGTATAATAGTCTTTAAAAATAAGTAATTTAAACTCTAAAATATCTATCTTATTACTACTATACTTAAAATCTTTATTATTATAAATCTTTATTATTATAAAACTTTATAAAATCTAGAGGTTAGTATAAAAAAGGCTCTTTCTTAAATAGTATTATTTAGATATATAAAGAGGAGTTCTAATTTTGCTTAAAATAGATTTAAGAGGTATTTTAAACACTCTAAAAGGGATTAAAGTTTAAAACTAGAGTAAGTCTATATAAGAGTTTAGCAGGTTTAAAGTTATTAATAGAGCTTTAATAAATAGGAGAAATAAGTATTATTAAGGCTTTTAGTAGCTATATAGAGGTAATTAGAGTTAAAATAGAGTTTCTAATATCTTTAGTAATTTTAGTAAAGAATTTAAAATCTTAGATATACTTATTAATAAATAAGGAATATTATAACTTAACTTTAGTAAAGTTATTATTAGTTTAGAAGTAATAAAATAATTATTTAATAATATTAATAAGATTATTCTTTATTTAGTTAGAGTTAATAGTAATAAATACTTTATTAATAATAAGAGCTTTATAGAGAGCCTTAGTAGTAAGTAAGTCTATATAGTTAAAAACTTTAATAATATTCTAGAAGTTATTCTTAAAGTAAGCTTATAGTTATAGACTATAGATATCTTACTTAGTATATTTTATAATATAGTAAATAATATAGCTTATAATCTTTACTAAATTAGTCTCTTTAATATTAAAATCTCTAATTTTACTATATATATTAGAGTTAATAATAGCTTTAAAATTATAAGAGATAGGGATAATAGAGTAATACTAAGATTAGATAGAGGAGATAGAAAAGGTATTTTTAAATATAGTAAAAAGGAGAAATAGTAATTATCTATAAAAGAATTTAAATAGTAAACTTATATTAGTATCTTATATATAAATATCTTTTTTAGATTATAGCTTTAGATATTAATCTATATATTAGATAACTTATAGTTATCTATACTCTTTAATAGATAAAAGAGTTTAAATATTAAACTTATAATTATACTTTAAATATAAATACTTTCTCTAAGCTATAGCTTTAAGTATTAATCTATTTATTAAGTAACTTATATTTATTTATATCTTTTTATAAATCTAGTATTTCCTTCTCTTAAATAGAGCTTTCTAGTTTAGACTTTCTTTATAAAAGCACTTTCTAAAAAGGAAATACTTAATACTTACTTCCTAAAAAGAGCTTTCTAAAAAGAGAATAAACTTAAAAGGGGTTTATTTAAAAGAGAAGAAGTTATTAAATATAGAAGAGAGTTATTAATATATCTCTTAATCTTATTAACTCTTAGAGAAAACACCTTAATAAGAGAATTATCTCTTCTTCTTATATATACTTATTTTTAATTCTTATAAGGGGATTTTTAGGTTATTTAGTTAAAATAGGAGAAATATAAGAAAAATAAGGAAAATTTAGAGTTAAAATAATATTATTAACTAATTTAGATAGTTTTTAATAAAAACTTAGTATATACCTTTTTACTCTAGAAAAATAGATATTACTAGCTATAAGGCTAATTAAAATAGATCTATTAAACCTTTATTATTAATAAAGTAACTACTAGCTAAAAGCTTTTTTACTACTTACTATAACTTATATATAATTAATATAAGGTTTAGATAAAGAGACTAAAATATTTTAGAAGTAGTAAATATAGAGGAGGAGTTATTAAAATATAAAAAAGAAAGAGTTATAGTAAGAGTAAAGAGTTATTTAAAGTAAGAGAGGAAAAATAGAGAGAAATAAGATAAAAGTAAATAGTAAGTAGAATTAGTAGCTTAAAATTAAAGAGTTTAGTTTAAATAGTTATAAATAAACTAAATTAGGTAGTTATTACTAAAGGTAAGACTATAATATTTTAAATATCTTAAAATAGGTAGAATAAAGCTATAAAGTTATATAATTAATATAATCTTACTATAATTATAGCTTTAGTAAAAGAATTATAATAAGACTTTTTAGTAGATTATTAAAAACTTATTACTACTCTTTTATAGCAGATAGTTAGAGCTTACTACTAATTAATAGATTATTACTATTATTATTATAAATAAGAGGTTAAAGTAAAGAGTTTTAGTAGTAAGAGAAGAGAAAAAAGAAGAAAGAGATATTAAGGTTAGTAAGTAGTATAAGTAGATACTAAATATATTAAAATAAGTTAAAATATACTAAATTTACTAAAAAGACTTATAGAGGGTTAAAATTAGTAAAACTTATAATTCTAAGGTTAAATAGAGAGAGAGAAGGGTTTTTAGAGGCTCTAAAAGGGTAAAATTATTAGTAATATTATATAATAGAAGGGGTAGAGTTTTAGCAGAGCTAAAGCTATTAGTAATATAATATAGTGGGAAAAGTAGAGTTTTTAGTAGAGCTATAAAAGGTAGAAGAGGCTAAAAGAGAGTAGATATAAGGGGAAAAGTGTGTGATTTTACTATATAATAAAAGATTATAATTATTAATTATAGTAGTAAGGGTGAGGTTATTATAGAGTAGTTTGCAGTTATTAATAATAGTAAGAAATCTAAAACTTTACCTATAATATTAGTAATAACTTTAGAGATTATAGATTAACTATAGAGGCTAAATACTTAGTAGTTAAAACTAGTCACTCTATTAATATAATAATTTAAATAAGAAGAGGCCTAGAACTATCTAAGTAGTAAATAATTATTAAATAGAGATTTAGAAGATAGAAGTAGAGACTATATACTTAGCTACTAAATCTAAAGTCTCTATTAGCTAATATTTAAATCCTAAGAGATAGAATTATTAAGATAAGGAAAATATCTTTTTAGTTATTTATATAACCTTACTAATCTATAGTTATAAATAATATAATAGTAAGGTTATTTATTATAATTATAGATAGTATAATAGTAAAGTTAATTACTAATTAGTGTTAGTTTCCTAAAATACTAATATAGTAAAAAGAGGGGTTAGATAGGATATAATATTAATTTAAGATATATATATTAAGAAGAGAGATATCTAGAAAGTAGCTAGTATAAAGGAATAATATAGATAGTTAATAGAGGCAGGTTATATAATATTAGAGGTTATATAACTACTTACCTAACTAGATTATAGTTATTCTAGCACCAGGCTGTGAATCCTAGTAGAGGCTAGAATCTAACCCACTAGGCAATATAGGCAATTATTTCTATAATTATAACTAAAGTCTTATTAAGATAACTATACCTAATTAATCTTTACTATACTAAATCTCTATTATAGACTTCTAGTCTATACTTAGTTAACTAGTTTAGATCCTTTATATAATTTAAAAGCTTAGTATTACTAAAATAGCCTCTATAAGTAAGAAAAAGAACCTAAATTAATTAACTATTAGTAACTTTTATAAATAAAGAACTATTTAAAAGATATTAAGTCTCTTTAAAGCTAGATAGAACTATTTAAGACTAGATCTTTAAAGATAGAAAGAAAATACTAAAGTAGATAGTACTAAAAGTAATAAAAGACTAAAAGAATAAGTATATTCTATAATTTATAAACCTAAAGCTCTCTTTATCTAATAAAATAAGTTTTAACCTACCTAAACCTAAGAATATTTATTTATAGATCTAATCTATTAATATATTTAATATTAAGGCTTTAAGAAGTAATAAAGGATTATTAAAGTACCTAACTATTTAAAATATAGTAATAAGAGATAAGATTAAGAAGTATAAAAGGGTAAATAATTAGTAATAACTAATTAATTTAATAAAGTATTATAATTATCCTAGATCTATAAAACTATTAATATTACTATACCTTATTCTTTTTTAGCAAGATAGGTTATCTTTAATTCTATAATAACTTAGTGGTTTTTCACTATATAAAGCTTACTAACTCTATACTAAATAATAATTAACCTATTCTAGTAGTTTCTCAATATATATAAAATAACTTATAATTAGTAAATTACTTAATAACTAGATATAGATAAAAATCAGTTATTAATAATATAGAGAAGGTAGAATATCTTTCTAATCTCTATAATATATAAGAAATATTAATAAAATAAGAAAACTTAGATAACTCTAAAGTTATAAGCCTTCTTAGACTTATAATTAGAGAGTTTTTACTTTTTATCTATATTCTATTTTAAGAGCTACCTTAGATACCTAAAATAGAGATTATAGTAGATATAGTTAGTATAATAAGGAGAGATATAAATAACCTTTAAGATATTATAGCTACCTTTTTATTACTTAATTATAGTAATAGTTATTAAGTAATAATTATTATAGACTAAGTAAATAGTAATTACTTTTACTAAAACTCTATATAGAATTTAGAAAGTAATTAATAATTTATAGATACTATAAATAATCTTAATAGATAATATAATAAAATAGAAGCTTTAATATATCTTAGAGTAACTTTATTAACTAGTTATTATATAGTTAATTTAACTTAATAAAGAGATAGATTTATATATAGACTTAGATATATTAAATAGACTTAAGTATTTCTTTAAGAAGATATCTTATTACTATAATTTAGCTATATAGCTAGTAGAAATAATAAGCTCTTTATTAATATAGAAATCCTTTTAGTTAACTAATATATTTCTATTATTATTATAGAATTTTATAATATATCTATTAATATTAGTTTTACTCTATAAGATACTTTATATAGCTAATAAGACTTTAAGAAAAATTCTTTCTTCTCTATATAACTCTCTATACTTAAATCTAGCTAACTCTTACTTCTAGATAATAATATAGAGAACTTTAGGGATAATAATAAGTCTATAATTTCCTCTCTAAGAGATTTACTAGGATTAACTTTATTTAATATATTAAATAGTAAACTTAATTATTTAAAATACTATCTTTAAATATAAGTTCTTTAGATACTAAGTTAAAGTATAAGTACTAAATCTTAATTATAAGTTATAATTATAGATATACTATTTTATTTTAAATATCTTAATACTTTAGATAAATATAACTATAATAGAGAAGACTATATTTAATAAAGAGTTAATTAGTAAGAATAGATAGAGCAAAATATTTCTAAAAGGTTATATTACTATAATTTCTTATATTTACCTTAGTAGAGAGAATAGTTTTAGCTATATTAAGAATTAAAATAAAATAAGAAATATAATTATAAAAAGGAGATTATAAAGCTATTATTAAAGTATAATTTATAATAGAAAATAATAATACCTAAAGAACCTTTTTAATAGCAAAATTACCTACTAAGAAGAAATTATTAAATAAAAGGGTTTATAAATAGAACTTTATATATTTTTTATATAAGTAGATTTATTTATCTATTAAAACTCTCCTTTATAATATTATAAAGAGACTTAAGGGGATAATTAGAATAGAATAAGTAAAACTTAGTAATATAATTTCTAAGAAAGCTTTCTTAGTATATAGATCTATTATAGAAAGACTATAGTTAAGGAGAGAGGAGGAGCATAGAGAGGAGGAGAACTTATTATTCTTATTAATACCTTAATACTTAATTCTTAAGTTTTTTAGGAATTTCTCAGCAAATTTATACTTATTTTTAGTAATCTCTTTTAATTAGATCTGCAAATTATTTTATATATTTTTTAAGCTTAGTTTTATTATTCTAACCTATTTATAGGTGGAGTTATGTTATTTGCTATCCTTTCTAGCCCTTATAGATCCAGCCTTTATCACTATCTCCTTATTAGTATTTTATAAAGCAGCTTATATATAGCTTTTACTAATTAGCTAGTTAATTTACTTTTATATTATAGTAAGGTTTATATACTATAACTCTTTAGTAAGCCTCTTTAAGTTATTATTAAAAAAACTTCGTTTTATCAAAAGTTATATTATATATAATAAATACTTCTATATATAGTAGGTTCTATATATAAAATAAGTTATTAAAAGTACAGCCTACTAAGAACTTAATAAATATATATAGTATAAGCCTCTTATAGTATTATTACTTAAGTTAAGCTTTCTTTATTATAGTAAATACTTTATAGCTATAGATATATAGATATAAGAGATTAGGGTATATATAATTAGCAGACTTACTTACCTAAAAGTGCTTATAGAATAGCTTATAGAGTGTTTACTAGTCTCTTATTACTATAGATATATAGTTATATAGATAGATAGATAACTTTATTATCTCAGGCTATAGTATATCTAGTAGCTTTATATCTATTACTATAGCTCTTATATACTCTTTCATTATAGTACCTACTTATTCTGCTCTACTATTTTATACTTAAGTATTAATAGTAAAGAGCTTAAGGTAGATACTTTACATCTTAATAGTAGCAATAATATATAGATACTTTATAAACATAAGGTTTATTTTAATTACCTTTATATATACTCTATATTATATTCAGAGTATTATTAAGTAGTTCTTAACTACTATAAAGAGTTTATCTATACCTTATTATATAAAGTAGAAGTCCAAGTATATACTATAAGCTAATCTATTATAAAAAGCACTAAGTAATACTTTTTATATTCTTTATTATAATTATAAAAGTGTAGAGTAATATATATATAGCTCTATATACTTAATAAACTCTTATAGTACTTAATATACTTAGTAGCAGACTTTATCTATACTATAGATATTATAGTTAATTATTATAATAGGCTTACCTCCTTAGGTAAGGCAGACTCCTTTTATACTATTAGTAGATATTAAATAGCTTCTAGGCCTAGATATCTAAGGTATTAGTGCTATATTATAATACTGCTATAAATAGATTATTGCTTTCTTATTATATTATATATATATATATAATACTTAGCTAGAGGTTACTAAGTGCTTATAAAAATATAGTACCTACCTTATTCTCTTTACTATATAGTAAGGCACTCTCTAAGATCTCTCTATACTTAAGAACTTATTAGTAATACCTCTTATCTAATATATAAAGATAGATATAATCTAATCTTTAAAAATAGTTATTTTATAAGCTTATATTTTAGTAGATACTATATTAATATAACTTTATAAGAAATATAAAGTTACTTATAAATCTATAGTAAAGTGCTATATTTTATAGTTATAAATATATTATACTTCTACTATATCTCTTTATCTTAATGTTAACTATACTATATCTCTTAATAGAAACTTAGTAGATATCTACCTATAGAAAGTTACTAAAGACTATTTTAGTAAGTATAGTAAACTATAAAGTATTATTAAATATATATATTATTACTCTAGAGTCTAAAGTAGTAAAGTTATAGAATTAGTAGTTAGTTAACTTTATATAAATTATAGATTTAAGAGTCTTTCTATAGTAGCTATATAATTAATTATCCTCTATATATAGTTTACTGCCTAGTTTAAGCTTATAAATATACTTTATAAGCTTATTTTATTATTAATATACTTCTCCACTAAGTAGTAGAGAGATTTACTTCTCTAAAGATACTCTAGATATAGCTCTTTAAATATAATTTAGTACTTAGCTAATAAATAGTAACTATAATAAGCTAAGTAGAGGCTCTTTTTATTAGTTATTTATATAGTTATAGATACTCTTTTATATCCTTTAGATACTATAGATTACTCTCCTCTATATACTTAGTATATAGTAAGCCTTTACTTCTTAAGCACTTCTAAATTATTTCTAGATATAGTGTTCTTATTATCTCTTAGTATAGTAGAGCTAAATACTCCTTAGCCTATTTTAGTATATAGATTAGCTATCTTAAATATATTAAGGATAACTTAGGTATTTTTTAATATATCTCCTATAGTAAGAGAAGTAGTATTTATATATAATTATATTATTATTTAGTATATATAAATCTAGGTATCCAAGCTGCTATTACTAAGAGCTATAGTAAAGTTAGTAAACTACTAGTTAGGCTTCTTTATTTATATAAAGCTACTAATCTATACTTTAGTAATAGCCTTTGCCTACTTTATAAGCTATTTCTCTATATCACACTTAGTAAGTAGCTTCTTATATATTAAGAGGTTTAGAGTTATAGTATAGCTACTTCTAGCTATAGCTTTATACTTATAGAAGTTAATATTAATACTCTTATAGAGTATATATATCTAGTAATTAATACCCTTATCTATAGTATAGTATAGATATAAGAGATCTAGATAGATATTTTTATAGATCTAGTTCTAAAATATATATTATTACTTTTTGTATACTTTATAATACTTATTCCTAAATATATAATCTACTTAGTAAGCTTAGTATAGCTTATAATTTGCTTTAAATAGATCTATAATTATATTAATATATATAGTAATTATATTATTACTGTTATGCTAACACTATAACCTGCAAAGTAGCAGGATATACACTATAATTAATAGATATATATAAGGTTATATAACCTATTACAGAGCATATATATATAGTTTAATACTACTACCTATATAGTTAAGTGGAACTTCTAAATAGATATATATTAACTTATAGACTTTTAATATATATATATAAAGGGAGCTCTAAGTCCTATATAAACTTTATTCTAGTGTGAAACTAATACTAATTAGTAGTTAACCTTATATATTATACCACTTAACTCTTATAGATTAGTAAGAATCACTTAAAGAGATAAAGTGATAACTTCTATACTAGATTTATAATCTAGTATATAAGAGACTTATCTTTATGCTATCTAGGTTATTAAGTATAAGGGATAGGTTTGCTTATAGTATACCTATTTTAAAGACCTTAATATACCTCTATATTTGTTATATAAATAATAACTTTACTAATATAACTTATTACCTATAAATACTACTTAAATAATAAGAATAAGAGATAATAGATAAATAATAGATCTATAAATATTATAATAGGCTAATATAATAAGAGTATTACTATAAAATTATCTATTTTAATAAGATTACTATATTTAAATTTAAGATCTATTCTCTCTAAATCTATACTACTATTTTTTAGAAATACTAAAAATCTATAATATCTATACTTATATATACTAGAATATTATAAAACCTTTACTTAGAATACTTAATTTATTTACTATAAAATAAGCACTACTATTAACCTTATAATTATTAAGAAGGGATTGCTTTTAACCTAGAACTATAACTTATATCTAAATAAGGGGTAAATCTAATACTACTAGTAACTTTCTACTAAAATAATATATTATTTAGTATATAGTAAATAACTTACTAATAGATATAGTAAAAGATACTAAAATACTATAATAACTTATAGTACTATTATTAGTACTATTAATACCTACCTAAACCTAGAATTATCCTAACTAAGAGATATAAAATAAGAATATCTATCCCTTCACACCTTAAAACAGCAAAGTATATTTTCTATTTAATTTGCAGATAGGAGTATAGCTTAAAGATTATTATCTATAGTAAGTATAATAATACTATAGTAAGTAACCATATCTATTACTATATAACTTATAATATTCTTACTACTACTATTAAACCTAATACTTTAAAGGAAATAATAGAAGAAGATAATACTAAATAATAGTAATACTACTTTATAAACCTATAAGAGATATTACTAAGACTAAGAATATAAAACTTTACTTTAACTATACTAGATCTAGTAACTAGAAAACTAGCTATTTTAATATAAATAAGGAAGACTTATATTATAGTAAAAGCTTTAACTAGAAACTCTACTAGCTAAAACCTTACTAAAGTATTTATTTACCTTCTTTTATATAATATTATTAACTACTATAGCAAATTCTTCTATATCTAGCTAATTAATACTATAGTTAGATCTATTAGTTATAGTAACTCCACACTATTAACTTATTATAAAACCCCTAATTTCTCTAAATATAAAAGTATTTATAAATAACTATAACTAGAGTTAAATATTTAAATTTAGTAGTAAAACCATAGAGAAGGAGGTAAACACTAAAATCCTCTTTTACCTTAAAACCTATAAGGCTAATAGCTTTATAGATATAGCTTTATAGAGAGAATTTATATATAACTTTATTAATCTATTACTTAAATTCTAGAATTAAGCTACTATAAGTATTATTTAATAACTCTATAACTACTTTATAATAGGTAGAGTATATACTATCTATAACTTTCTATAAGTTATAGATTAACTCTTTATAATTATTATAGAAAATAACTTCTACTTTTAGATAACTAAGAAAGTAGAAGAATAAGTAAGTAAGAATACTATATTTATAAAGCTATAGGAAAATAAAGACTTTACTAGAGAGATTATAGATAGTAATAGTAAGAGAAGAATAAAGTCTATACCTTTATAGACTAATAATAGAAGAAATATACCTATAAATAATAAAGCTTTCTAGCTAGTTAATTTCAGTTTAACTTTAAATACTAACCCTACTTTAAATATTATAAATACTTAAATCAGACTTAAAAATAATATATACTTACTTATATATTAACTTATAGACCTAACTAAGCTATATATTAATAAGATAAAGTATAGTAATAAAGATATAGATATATTAAAGCTAAAACTCTATATCTTCTAGAATATATATAAGAGAGCAGGTCTTATAAAGAAATAAATACTATTTACTTTTCTAATTATACTTAAAAGAAGAATATTATATTATTACTATAAGATAATTTACTAAATTTAGCCTTATCTTAACCCAAACTAGCTTATTACTAAGCTTAGTAAATATTTTAAAATAGAGAAATTTAAATAAGTATATCTTACTAAATAGAATACTACTATATTTATATTAATTATAAATAATAATCTATCTATAATAAAGCTTAAAGCTTTAGATTTACTAATTAATACTTTTATAAAGATATAATCTATATTAAGCACTATCTATAAAAGTAATAAGATTTTATAAAACTAACTTATTTAAGATTACTAAGAGGTTAAGAAATATAAATAAGCTACTATAAATCCTATAATAAAGTTTAAGAGCCTCTATAACTAACTTAAAGTTATAATTAGTAATATAGTTATATTTAGAAATAGTTAATTACCTCTATAACTATAATACTATACTAAGTAATATCTAATAGATTATAAGTATAATAGCTAAAGCTAGAATAATTAATTTAGCTACTCTAGTTTATACTAAAACTTTAAATAAGATAATTTAAAGTAATAGTAAGATTTCTAGAAGTAGAGATACTATATTTATAAGAAGATAAGCTACTATTTAATAAACTATATATAAAAAGAGAGAGATAAAGTATACTTCTACTTTTAGAGCAATTTATATATTTAAGATACTTTAAAGATAGCTTATTAGTAATTCCTTATTTAATATAAAAAGACTAAAGATAAGAATTATAATAATTTAATAATAAATAATAAGGAGAATAAAGAAATTAAGATATACTTCTAGTTACTTAGAGAAGGGTAAGATAGTAAGGAGCATTAATAATTTAATAATAAATAGTAGACTTTATTCTTTATTTAATTTACAGACCTAAATATCTAATTAATCTATTTAATAGATAAGAATACTATTACTAAATACCTACTTAACTAAGTAGCTTACTATAGGATTACCTACTATAACCCTTTTAAATAAATAATTAATAATACCTCTATTAATATCTTTATACTTAATAGAAGATATTTTTTAGAGACTTTCTAGGATATTATTCTAGATATAAGAGCTATAAAACTTTTAATAGCTAGTTATAACTAGTTTATTATACTTAAAAGAACTAAGTTACTTAATATTATAATTAACTTAGCTATTATAAAAGGGATAAGTATTAAATTTAGTCTAGAGGGAGCAATTAAATTAATAGGAATAATAGTTATTTCTATATCTTTTAGAGAAATAATATTCTATATTATATTAGTAAATACCCCTTTTCTTCTATATCTTATAGATATAGATAAACTAGATATTTAATTTAATAATTTAAGGAACTATTTATAATAAGAAGACCTAATTATCTCTATTATCTATAAATAGAGTTATCTATAGCTACTATTAGATATAGAGAAGATATTAGCTTAAAATAACCTTATAGAAACTAAGTTATACTAACTCTATTAATATTTTAGATATCTATTAGTTTACTAACTTTATAGGGTTTTATAATAGTTAGGCTACTAAGTTAAAATATAAATACTTAAATATTTTATAAAGTTTTATAAATATTACTAACTTAATATAGAAGCTCTAAATTACTTTAAATTTACTCTTAAAGATAACTATAACTTTAACTATACTATAGTTATTAATATTATTTACCTTAACTTAAAACTAGTACTTTATATAGTTAATATTACTACTACCTTTAATATAGGAAGATTTCTATAGGATCTATTAATAAGTATAGCACTTAATATACTTAAATAATACTAGATCTATATCTATCTTAGACCTCTAGATATAATAATTACTAATATTAATACTAATTTTAGCTTATCTAAGTAATATAGTATACTCTATTTAATCTTAATAACTATTATAAAAGCCTCTATTAAGGCTTATAACTTTATAGGTAAGGTTAAGAGGTATTATATAATCCTTTAAAGAGTCTATAATATAATTTACTAAAACTATCTTAATATAAATTATAAGATAGTTCTCTAAATAGCTTTAAAGGCTATTAATAATACTATAAGGCTAAAAGGCCTAGTTTTAATATTACTTATTTCTAAAGCATATCTATAGCTTATTAATAAATTCCCTCTATCTCTAGAAATCTAGAAATAGGCAGCTGCTATATAAAGGGTAATAGAAGACCTCTAAAAAGTCTAGGCCTTATACTAAGTTTTAGAAGCCCTTACTACCTATACTAGACTAGATATATCTAGAACTCTATAGCTACTACTACTCTTATTTATATATATTTACTATAAAAAGAAGAGCTAGTAAGAACTCTATAAACTCCTTATTATTAATAGTAAGACTTATATACTTAACCTCTTATATAGATCTTAGACCTTCTAATTAACTGTTATCTACCTATAGTATAATACTAGTAATACTAGTAATACTAATAAGAATAATAATAATATACTAATAGACTTTCTAGACTAAAATACTAGAAGAATAGAAGAACTAGATAAGAATAACACTATACTAGTATTAATACTAATATTACTACCTCTATATAAGAAAGGCAGACTACTAAAAAACTATATAGAAGCTATTATAATACTTACTATAAATCTAATATAAAGAAGTAACTACTTTATAGACTAAAATAGATAAGAGAATATTATAGTTAATACTATTTTTATTATTAATATAGTAAAAGCTCTTAGCTAAGAGATTAGTAACACTATAACCTTTCTAATAGTAAAAGAGCATTTAGATTATAACCTCACTATCTGCCTATATAAGGAGGGCATTATTATAATACTAGGAAAACCTTTCTCTACCTTTATAATAGCTAAGATAACTATGCTT
The DNA here is from genome assembly GCA_036785495.1 of Colletotrichum neosansevieriae. Classification (NCBI taxonomy): domain Eukaryota; kingdom Fungi; phylum Ascomycota; class Sordariomycetes; order Glomerellales; family Glomerellaceae; genus Colletotrichum; species Colletotrichum neosansevieriae. The sequence continues at coordinate 109,532 of JAVHLV010000088.1, read as the reverse complement.
TAGAAATATAGTATTTTCAAAATTATCCCCTATAATACTGCTACTTATAGTAAAACCTAGATTTTTAAATTCTATATAGTTTATAAAGTTAAAGGGAAAGAAACTAACTAACTTTATAAAAAGTTATAGCTTATTATTCAGGGTTATAATAATAATAATAAGACTTTAATTCTTATATGATTACTAATAATTTAAAGAGTAAGCTAATAACTACTTCTTGCTTTAGCACTATTTCTTATAGTAGAGGGATTTATCTTATAGCTTAGAGATATTATATAAGTATATATCTAATCCTAAATAAAGCTTAATAGGATAATATTAGCAAACCTTCTAAGTAAAATTTAAAGCAAATACCTAAAAGATTAGATTATAAGGATTATTAAACCCCTATATAGTATTATAGAAGCTAGAACCTATTAGTAGGTAATCTATAATAAGTATTATAGAGAAAAGCTTAAGATAGATTAATTCTTATTTAACCTATACTTACTAATCTTCTTAACTGCTACTAATAGATTTAGTATTATTAGTATATAAACTAATAATATAATTAGACTTTTAATACTAAGTTTCTCTAAATAAGAGGATAATAAACTTATAAAAGCTAGCTTTACTATAAAGGATAAATAATAACTTAACCTAAATAACCTATTAATATTTAATAGCAGTATTATTATACTAAATATAAATAGTAGTCTTACTCTATACTAAAAGGAATAAGAGAATAAGATTAAGCTTATTAACTTAAAGGCTACTTTAACTAAATAAAAACAGCAATATATTTAGCAAAGAGTAAGAGGTATATATATTATATTAATTTGCTAACTAGAGGTATACTTTAATCTATCTATAGCTATATAGTATTAGAAGCTAACTACTAAAAATAAAAAGGCACTTAATTAATACCTTAAATAGTAAAAAGAGAATCTTAACTACAGCCTTATATTTATACCTATTAACTTAGTAATAGCTAAACTATTTATTTTTATTAATAGCTTTTTTACTAATAATTTAAACCTCTTATTATAGATTAGATTTATTATTATCCTTACTAATAAGATAATAAATAATAATATATTTATAATCTATAGCAATACTATCCACTTTAGCTTAATAAAGTATAAGAGGGTTATCTAAAATATTCTAGCTTTTAAAGTTTATAGTATACTTACTAATATAGACCTTACCTATACTATTATAATAATACTTTAAAAGATCACTAACTACCTTAAAAAACCTTATATTTTAATAATTATCTATACTAATTTATACTTACTATATAAATACCTTATTAAGCTTAGTACTATAAAGGAGAAGCAGCTAATAATTAATATTATAGCACTTTAATAGTCCTATAAGAGAAGGAAGATCTATAAAGTAAGATAGATTAATAGTAATAATAACTCTATAGATATTTTTATAAAGAGCACTCTAAATCAAACCCTTAAACGCTTTATTAATAATAATAAAGTAATAGTTTATATAGAGGAATAGGTAACTTAAAAAGAGAAGGCTAAGAAGTTAGATAAATAGCACTAGATATACTAAAGCAGCTCTAGTGCCTTAGAAGAGGAGGATTTAACTATATTAAATATAGAATAAGATTAGTATATAATTCTATACTATTTTCACGTTTTTAAACCCACTTTAGGTTTATAATAAATATTAGTAATATAGAAGTATATTTTAGCAGGTTATAGTATATCTAGCCTTAAAGAAAAGACTACTAGTATTATACTAATACTATAACTTATAAAGTAGCAGGAAATATACTGCAATTAATAGATATATATAAGGTTATATAACCTATTACAGAGCATATATATATAGTTTAACACTACTACCTATATAGTTAAGTAGAACTTCTAAATAGATATATATTAACTTATAGGCTTTTAATATATATATATAAAGGGAGCTCTAAGTCTTATATAAACCTTATTCTAGCATAAAACTAATAATTACTTAGTAGTATAACTACTATACTATTTACTATACTATCTATAGAGTAGTTAGAGATATCTAGAATAGTAAGCTCTATAACCTTATCTCTAAAATAGCTTTAAAGTATACTATTTATATTTAGAATAGTAATATAAGAGTTAATACTATTCTATAGCTTAAGGCTAGATATCTTTATATATAGGAGGTTAATCTAGAAAATCTAGTTATTATATCTATATAGCTAAAAAGTAGTTATAGTAGTAATTATTTTATAAGTAAGATTTTAGAGTAGTATTTATAGTAATATAGTATATATTAAACTATTAATTATTAAATTAGGTATAATTATATATATATTTATAATACTATAGTATATATATAATTCTATATATTTATCTTTATTTTAGGTATATTAAAATAGAATAAGTGGGACTTAGCAGTGCAATTTCTAAGAGAACCCTCTTAGTATATAGGTCTATTATAGAAGGACTATAGTTAAGAAGGGAGGAGGAGTATAGAGAGGGGAGGAGAACTTATTATTATTATTAATACCCTAATACTTAATTCTTATATTTTTCAGGATTTTCTCAGCAAGTTTATACTTATTTTCAGTAATCTTTTTTAATTAGATCTATAAATTACTTTATATATTTTTTAAGCCTAGTTTTATTATTCTAGCCTATTTATAGATAGGGTTATATTATTTGCTATTCTTTCTAGCTCTTATAGCTCTAGCCTTTATTAATAGTACCTAGAGGTAGATTCTTTTACTCTTTTTAATAGCCTTTAAAGGCTTCTCAGAGAGTAAGATACCTTTATTATATCTATATATCTCTACTATTAATATATATATATATATATAACTAATCCACTTTAAATATAATAAAATACCTAAAAAATCTATAAATAATAAAGAATAATAATATAATTAATAGCTAATATAGAAAGACAGAGAAAGATATTTATAGGCCTATCTTAGTTTATAAGGATAGTAATAGCTATATATTCTCTTAGAATTAAGATAGAAATAATAAAGACCCTAATATACTCCCTTTTATATACTATTAGTAAGCTCTAGTAAATATACTCCCTTTCCTCCTCTCTTATATACTTTTAATACTACTATTATTTAACTAATAAGTTATAGCTAGAGTAGCTAAGATAGCTATATTTAAGACTAATATAGTAATTAGTAGTCTTATTAAGCTAATAAGTATAGTAAGATTAACTAGATTAGTAAATAAATACTAATAAACCCCTTACTAATATAGCTTTAAATACTAAGAGCAAAAAATACTAATATTTAAGATATTTTAATATAGTAAAGCTATAAAGTCTTCTAAGATAGGAGCTTTATTAAAGAAACCCTTCTATATTAAGTAATAAAACTTAAAGTAGATCTATAAAAGCCTAAAGTAGTAAGATTAAAGTTAAGAGACCTTTTTATATTTATTTAATTTATATTATTTTTCCTTTTTTATTATTTAAAAAAGTTATAATTACCTACTTTATCTTTCTATTTAGAAGATATTATAATAGTAAATTCACTTTACTACTTAGAAAGCTATATTACTTTAACTATATAATAATAAAACTTAATATTTATAAGGCCTATAAGTATTATATCTTCTTCTTATTTAAATAACTTAGATACTAGATCCTCTTCTAATAAGAAAAAGCAGCCTGAGAAAAGGTTTATAGGAACTTTATTTAGTAAGATATAACTATAAGCTATAAAACAGCTAGCCTCTAAAAATAGTATAAATAGGTCTATAAATCTCTCTCTAGAAATAGAGGTAATATCTTCTAGTTCTTATTATTTATCTAAGAAGATATATACTAATTAAAATATTATAGTTCTAGCTAACCTTTTAATAAGATACTCTACTATAGCTATAATAACTCCCTACTCTACTAGTATATCTAAGTTTATTAAAACTAATATCTTAAACTTTATTATAAACTATAAAAGCCTTTCTAAGCTTTACTATAAGACTAATAGAGATATAAAGAATAAGATTTATATATATAGCTCTAGTAACTACTAAGATATAGTATAATTCTATATTAATAAGGCTAAGATCTAGAAGAAAGCTAAGAAGAAACTTCTTTACTAATTTAGATTTATAGACTTAAAGTATTAATAGAACTCTAATAAGAATCTTTAAAACCTAGTTATAGGCTCTTATATTAAAAATAATAACCCTTTATAGGTTATAGTATTAATTACTACTATTTACTAGCTTTAATAGAGGGCTATTCTATATAGAAATCTAGAACTTATAGATACTAAACTTATTTATATTATCTACTACTATTTTTTAGAGAGAGTAATAAGAGCTATAGCTTAAAGCTTTAACTGCTAATCTATTAAAGTTATTTTAAAGTAATAGATTATAGTTAAAGATACTCTAATTAAATAGTCTATTACTTAGCAGGAATTATAGTAACTATTAGACTTTATTAAACCTAAACTAATAACTATGCTTTTAGTTTCTATAAAGATAATTCTAGTAAGAAAGAGAGCTAAAGCTAAAAAACCTTTTATAATATAAACTATAAGCTTAATTATTAACTCTCTTATAGAGAATTTTAGAACTCTTAATATTAATAGAGCTAACTATAAGATAGATATTCTAAGCCTTATTAAGAGAGTTACTAGCTAAAAAGATAACACTTTTAACTTAAATACTATAGAAGCTACTAAACTTTATAAATAATAATCTTAGAATAATATATAGACTTAATATTAGTAATAGTAGTATTACTACCTATAAGCTAGTTGAGGTAACTACTAAAGTAGCTACTAATAATATTAAGAGTTTAAAAGAGATAGAGAAAGAAGAGGCTATAGAGGCTTTTAGTAAGAGAAACTATAATAATATATACCTTTTTAGGCTTTTAGATATTACTAGTTTTATAGAGTAGTAGTTTATATTATTATTAACTATATTAAGTATCTTAAAGCTAGCTAGAAAGAAGTCTATTACTATATAGTATCTTTCTACTTTATTAATATCCTAGATTTTAATATCTAAGTTAAAGCAGATATTATTAATAAAGGCTATATAGCTAAAAGGATAAATAGCTAGATAATTTTAAGATATATTCTTATTAATAAAGATAGCTTTATAAACTATATAGTAGCTACTAGTAGAATAGTAGAAAGATAATAGCTAAAACTAATAGAAGAGATTATATAAGTTATTAGTTATAACAGGCTATACTCTAAGTAATCTATTAGCTTTATAGATTAAGAAAAAGATATAATATAGTTATATAACTTTATTAATATAATATTTTTTAGCTTTAAGTCTAGAAACTAGTATATTAATCTAGTTAAAGATATTACTACTATAAAATAGGTAAAGGCTAAAAGCTATTATTTAGAACCTTATAATACTTATATTTAATAGACCTTCTAAATAGTAGACCTACTTATAGTTTAAGATCCTCTAATTTAAATTACCTAGTAAGTTATTAAACTTTCTAATAATAAAAAAGATATTAATAATATTATATTATAGAATATTCTAGAAGAGCTAGTTAAATAATAGAAATAAAAAGAGTAAGATAAGTCTTAGATTTAATATAGTAATTTATAAACTAGCTATATACTTATATTAAAGCTATATAATAAGAGAGTAAATAGGAAGATAGCTATTTTTAAAGCCTTTCTTTATTAAAACTAGCTAGACTAGAATAAAGCAGTTTATAATACTACTAAAGTAATAATTAATAAGTATAAGAATAAATATAATTTAAAGATATAGAAGGTTTTTATTTCTACTAATATTATACTTCTAGATTAATTTAATAAGATAGAAGCTAGTAATAAGAAGCTATAAGAGTAAATAGACTAATAAAATAATAATAAAAACTATTTTAAAAGCTAAGTAACTTTAGCTACTATTTTTATAGTTTTATCTAAGAATTTATAGACTAAGTAAGTATAGTTTAACTACTATATAATTAATTCTATCTTTAAAATAGATATTATAATAGAGAAATAGGATTTTATATTTCTTTTACTACTAAGATATATTACTATTCTAGACTTTATTATAACCTATTAGTAGATTATAATTACTCTTTATAGCTCTATAAATATACTAATTAAGGGAATTATTAATAGTAACTTAGTAATTAATCTTATTAGTAAAAGATATATTAAATACTTAGACTTATAGAGTAATATAGTTAGAACTAATATAGAAATTTATAGAATTATTAATAAGAAATAGAGGATCTAATTTATAAATATAATTATAAATAATATTTATATTAGAGATAATATAATTTAAGATATTAGCTTCTTTATCTTCTTAGAGAATATTTATAATAAGAACTTACTACTAGAAGCCTCTTTTATCTTAAAGACTAGAATAATCTTAGATTATATATAGAACTAAATTATTAGAGTTTTTTAGTCTAGAAATATTAAGATTAATATTCTATTATTATTTTATATAGGAGACTTAACTGCTTACTTTCTAGAAATTATTACTAAGATAAACTGCTTTATCTCTTTATAATATTAATATACTCTTATATCTCCTATAAAGAAGGGAAAATAGAGATTACTATTAATAGATCTAATATAATAGTAAGCTTAGAATTTATAGAAAATAATTAGTAAGTTAATAAAGTTAAAGATAAGAAAGAGTTAGATATAATACTAAATAGTATAAAAATATATTAGAATATTAAAGTAATTTAATAAGTATTTAAGAGCTTATATAATCTACTAGAGGAAGTTAAGTAATAGATAGAGCTAGATAAGAAAGTTATTACTATTTTTAAAGAATTTAGATTAGTTTTTAATAAAATTCTAGAAAATATAATCTAAGAAGAAGTTATCTCTAAGCTTAATAATATCTATAAAGTAATTATAAGTACTAGATATATTAAAGAATATAATAGTTATAGTATTAACTATTAGTATTATATTTATAGATTTAAAAAGAAAATAGCAAAAAAGAGAGTATTTAAAAGGAAGTATAAATTAGTATATTAAAAAGGAATTAAAGTTATTATAGCTATAAATACTATTTTTTCTTATTATTACTATATATCTATATAGATAATACCTATATTACTAATAGAAGATATTAATATACTATATAAGATAAAAAATAAGAAGATTTAATCTATTAATAATACTATATTAGATAGTTTAATTCTAGATAGTAACTTAGAGTAAAAGCTAAAAGTATAAGTAAGAATAGAAAAGAATATAAAGCTAGATCTTAATATTCTATTTACTAGCCTAATTATATTAAAGTTTTTAAGTATTAAGTTAGAAATAAGACTTATAAAAACCTAGCTAGAAGCTATTTTAAAAACTATTAATTATCTATAACTTAAAGAAAAAAAGCTTCTTATAGCTATTTTAATAATAAGAGAGAAAGCTTTAGCCTAGAAATTTACTTATTATAGCTCTATTTAGTCTTCTATTACTCCCCTATAAATAATATAGATAATTCTATATAAAGTATAGTAAGTAAAAGAAATTCTAATATTAAGAGGGTTAGAATAAAATATTATTATAATTTTAAAGAATAGACTAGAAAAGGGAATTCTAGAGCAAAGTTATATAGTATATTATAATCTATTCTTTCTTATATATAAGAAAGATAGTAAGATAAGACTTATTAACTCTATAATAAAGATAAATATAATTATAATTTAAGATATAGTACTACCCCCCTCTATAAATAACTTTTTAGAGGATTTTGCTATATACTAGTTATTATTCCTTTTAGACTTTTTCTTAGAATATAACTAAGTTCTCTTAGACTCTATAAGTAGAAACTTAACTATATTTACCTTACCTATTAGACTACTATATATATATATTTTACCTTAAAAAGTAATAAATTTAGTTATATAATTTATAAGAGTTATAATAAGAATTCTATTTAACCTTATATCTAGTTATTATAAGGCCTTTTTTAATAATATTACTATTAAAGAACTAACTTTATACTATAATAAAGAAGAGATTAAGTCTTATTTAAGGATTTATAGATTTATTTTAGAATATTTATAGAATATTAATAAGGTTCTAGTTAATTTAGAGCTAATAAAGTATATAGTAGTAGTAGTTAAGTTTTAATAGGTCTAGGAAATAGTAATAATTATTAGCTATATTTATAGTATTAATAGATATTATCTAGAGAAGTAAAGGTAGTTAAGATCTATAAATAGATTACTTATACTAGCTTAATAGAGTTAAGAGCTTTTCTAGAAATTATAATATTTTATAGATTCTAGGTAAAGAACTATTTAACTATTATAAAACTACTTATTAATTTACTTGAAAAGGATATCTCTTTTTATTAAAAAGAGAAGTATAAGATAGTAATAGATATCTTAAAGTTAATACTTACTAAAGCTCTAATTCTTATTACCTTAGATTATAGTTTTAGAGAAGGAGATATATATCTTATAGTTAATACTAGTAATATAGAATAGAGCAAAGTTCTAGACTAATTTATTAATAACTAATATATAATCTCTTACTTTAAGAGTAGTACTTAGTTAGAACTAGAACTATTTTATAATACTAAAAAGAAGAAACTATATAGTATTCTAAAAGCCTTAAAAAGAATATATAATTACCTCTATAAAAGATACTTTATTCTAGAAATAGATATCTAAATTTTAGTTATATAACTAAATAGAGTAGCTATAAACCTTCTAGAAGCTCTTATTATTTAATAGATTATATAGATATAAATATTTAACTTTAAGATATAATATATTTATAGTATATAGAATATAGTAGTAGATAGCCTCTTATAGAAACCCTGAGGCTTTTTAGATATAATTAATAAAGAAGTAGAAGGAGAAATTAATTCTTAGATTAATTTATAGATCTTCTTTATTAATATTAAGGCTAATTCCTTTTTTAATTAAGTATAATAATATAGTAATATATAATAAATAGAGGAGGTTCTTATAAAAGATATATAGGAAATTATTAGTAGTATAATAACTATTCTAGATACCTTTCCTAATAATTTATAGACCTATTTAGTATATTCTTAATAGATTACTTAGTATTTAATAATATAAAGATACTCTCTAGAAATTTAACCTATTAGATATTATAATTTTAAAGTTAGAGTTTTAAACTACTATATTTAAAACTACTTACTTTTTACTAAACTAATAAACTAGAAGCTAATACTAAGATAAATTATAGATAACTCTAAATAGAGAAAGAAGCTAATTACTAAAGCCTATAAGAAAAGTAGTTATAGAAATAAGTAAGTTATAGTAAGGAGATTATCTAACTATTATATATAAGATAATATATATTTAGAAGTTAAAGAGTCCCTAAAGAGTTATTCTAATTACTAGAAGAGGAGAGCTTAATATATAGATAATATAAGAACCTATAGTTTCCTAAAAAGATTACCCTTTATAAGGATTTTATTAAATATATAGAGAGTAAGTAAGTAGTATCTTATAGAGGCTTAGAACCTGCTTACTAGATAGCTTAAAGTATACTAGCTTAGATAAGTAACTATAACTAAGATTATAAAGTTTATTTAGGAGGAGGTTATCTATTAATATAGGCTATATAGTAAAATTATTATTAATAGAGGTCTAGAAAATAAAAGCATTATTACTAAGTTTAATAAAAGGTATAGTATAAGGAGAAAAGTAATATTAGCTTATAATCTAAGAGCTAATAGAGTAATTAAGACTAGTTATTAGTCTATTACTTATTCTTTATTAATATAGATTAGAAAAAGAAAGGATATTAACTCTTAACTATATTTATCTACTACTCTATTTATAGACTAAGACTATTAATATAGTTTTATTAGTAATAGTATTAAGGATAGCTCTAAAGTGGAAACCTAATATAAGCTTATTAAGAAACTAACTAATAGTAGTAGATAATATATTATTAAGGTTATACTAAAGAGTAGGAAAAATATTAATCTAGAAAGTATCTAGGTTTATTTATATATTATACTATAGAGTAATCTTAATAGTTTATTTAGTTTACTTACTCTAGCTATTAGTTTAGAAATAGTATATAGTAGAGAGGAGAAGCTTAATCTTTAGTATAGAGAAGATAGTTTTTTATATCTTTAAGATAAACTTAGAGTTTTAATTATTAATAATATATACTATAATATCCTAGTTATATATTAACTAAAAATAAATAAATATAAGGCTCTAGTTCTAAGTAGTATATTACTTATTACTAGGGATTAGCAGCTTCTTCTTAGAGAACTTATATATTTAGGTAGAGAGGTAGTTAAGTATATTATAGCCTAGTAAAGCTTAGAAAGAGCCTATAGAGGAAATAGAGAGTAAGTCTATAATAAACTTAATTATTATAGTATAGTAGAGATAGAGTATTACTAAGATTAGTTATAGAGTACTTAGGAGCAGGCTATAATTAATACTATTTTCTTAATATCTATAGTAATATTAAATATAGATATAGTAAGTCTTTATTTTATTATAGAATTAGGTTTCTACTAGCTTATAAAGTATATAATCTATACTAAAGTAGTATTTATTATTAAATACTAAGTAGAGAATATTAAGGATAATAATATAGAAAATATAGAGTCTTTCTATATTATTAATATTAATATAAAAAAGGAGGCTATTATATAATATCTATAGCTAGACTTAGAAATATTAGGGGTAGTAATCCTTAGCTATAGTAAGGTATTTTTCTTTAAGGATAGTATAAAGTATAATAGTTTATTATTATTTTGCTTTATTATTAGTAATATTATATAGAATAGTGCTATATTAACTATTATTAGTATAGGATTTTCTAATTTAGGCAGAGAACTCTATATTAAGGTAAATAATAGTCTCTATAGCAGATTCTAATATAGAGGCTTCTATAATTTTAATAAAGCTAGGGAGATTATAGTTAGTTATCTATTTAGTAATACTATTATTAATATTAGTAAGTTTATTAAACTTAGGAAAAAATAAGGCTTAACTAGATTATTAAAGTAATAAGAGCTAGAAAAGAGTATTAAGCACTATATTAAGTTTCTCTAGGATATAGATAATCTATAGCTAAAACTATAAAAGATAGTTAGCTATATTAATAAGCTTTAGATTTACCTTTATAAAGTTAAGTATATATAATAAAGTATAAATAAGTATATCCTAAGTAGTAATATAGTTAGTTAGGATATTTATAGGTTAGTAGTTAGACTAAAGTAGCTTATAGAGCTTCTAGATAGTCTATATTATATTAACAACTTCTGCCTTAGTAGCTTAAAATCACTACTTAGTAGATATAGTTATTTAAGAGAGAAATAGAATTAGCTAGATATTAAAAGTTTTAAGCTTAGTAAGGTTAACCTTAGTATTAATAAGTTTATTATCTAGCTAGAAAACTATAATTCTAAATTCTTCTTTATATATATATAACTAAATAAAAAGCTTCTTTATAGAATTATAGTAATACTAAGCTATCTATTAATAAAGATTCTCTTATAGAGTATTCTAGAACTTAATCTCTATAAGAGACTAGTGTGATAACTAGCCTATATAAGCGCATATATAGTGCATTCCGGTATAAAGTGCGCGGAATAGTGGATCTTTTATATATAGCGCAGTTGGTTATTTTATTACTGCGGCACACCACCTGAAGCGTTATAATTTTCTATACACTTTGTGGGTCTCCTAGACTTAGCCCTTTTAGCTATATAGAGATTATCAATTTAAATCCCGCTAGGTGCCTGCTGCAGCATATTAACAGCAGATAAGTGGCGCGTGGCGCACTTAGGCTGTATGCTAGCATAGTCCTAAGTTAGACTCAGAGGGTGTGTACGTGGCAATGTTAGTTACGTGGACCTTAGAGTCTGTATATACTTATCTATCTTATCTCTAGTATACACTTAAGGGACTAAGTGGCCTAGAGAGGGGGGTAATTATAAGAGACTAGTGTGATAACTAGCCTATATAAGCGTATATATAGTGCATTCCGGCATAAAGTGTGCGGAATAGTGGATCTTTTATATATAGCGCAGTTAGTTATTTCATTGCTGCGGCACACCACCTGAAGCGTTATAATCTCCTTATCTATAGATTTAAAAGTAATCTTAGAGAGATATTAGATATAGATTTGCTTAGCTACTCTTTATAGTAGGTTATTCTTATTATAGAGAAGAATAGAGAGAACTATTTTATAATATATAAGGAGCACTATAATAATATTAAACTATAGTATATTATAGTAAAGCTAACTTACTATTCTAAGATACCTCTTAAGATTATAGAGATTATTAGGGAAAGCTAGTTACTAAAAGGCCTTAATATAGTTATCTATATATAAAACCCTAGTTATATTAATAATATAATTAAGAACTGTTATAGAAGTAAAGCTAGTAAATAACTTTTCTATAAAGATATAGAAATAACTATTCTAGAGAAGTTAGAGTATTATCTTAATATAATAGAGATAGTTTTTAGTAATATTACTAAAGATTATAATATTATTAATATAGATATAAATAATATCTCTATAGTTATAGAATAAGTTATCTATTATAAGGGTATTAGTAAGCAGCGCTAAATATGCACTAAACCCTTATAGAACCCTCGCGCGCGCATATATACTTTAAAAGGGGCTTCTATACTATTAGGGAAGAAGCTAAGTTATACTTAATATACTACTATATATCTATTATTACATAAAGTTATTATTCTTCTCTAATCTAGGTATTTAGCTATCTATACCCTTATAATTATATAACTTCTACCTTATTTTAAGAGATTAGCCTAGAATTATAACTATATATCTAACTACCTGCTATGCTATCACTAATACTAGTGCTAATAGTAAAATTCTTTTAGCTTATCTACTATATCTATACCTACTATAATAACTGCTAATATAGCTATACCCTTAACTATAACTGTAAATATACCCTTAACTATACCCTTAAGTAACGTAGTTATTATAGAGCTCCTATATATTATCTAATACTAGAGTTATAATTATATAGACCTCCTGCACACCCTCACTGCCTATATACTAACTATATATTAATATAAGCACTCTCTAGCCTACTCCTATATTACCCTTAAGGAGGACTCTACTTCTATATAAGTAGCAGATTAGCTTATTATTATATAGAATATAAATAACCTCTATAATATCTCTAATAGCTACTATATATAGTAGGTACTTATAAAGGTTTTGCTTATGCTCTAAATATAATAGTAAAACTATATCCCTACTCTTAGCTATAAAGCTATATAGACTAACTTCTTAGTATTTACTTACTAATTCTATACTAACCTAGCTCTCTGAGAGTAGTAACTATATAGCCTACTCTATAAGGCTTAATAGGGTATAGATTAGAGCCCTCTCTGCTTCTTTACTAAGTAGTTAGTAATACTATAAATATTAGAAATACTCTATAAGAATAGCTATATACTAACCTTTTCCTTCTTTTACTATCTAATCTATAGGTTTAGAGAGACCTAGAGTAGTAGTAGTTTAATAACTAGAAGCTACTAGATATAGCTATAGCTGCTAAGAGAGCCTGGGAAATATGCTATAAGCAGTGTGCTGTTACTAAAGTGTTAGAGACTAAACAGTCTATAAAGACTGCACAGCCTAGTTATAGAGACTATATAATATATAGTTATATAAGCTATATTACTAATAAGTGCTGGAAAAACTATATTTATATTATTTATTTCTAGAAGGGGTATATAGAGGAGTATTATTGCTAAGTAGCTAGTAACCTAGCACTAAAGATAGTAAAGGTACTGCTAAAGATATCTATAAACGCTATATAGATTACTAAGGAGGTTAAGTACCTTAATTTATTAATGAATAACTACTAAAGACTATAGTTATATAGCTGCTAGTTAATATATAATTAGTATATCCTTAGCATTACTGAGATATATAATAGTTATAGATATATATTAAGTTTATAATAACCCTATGCTAGATATTATATAGTTATAGATATATATTAAGTTTATAATAGCTCTATGCTATATTTACTATAGATATATATTAAGTTTATAATAATTCTATATAGATATTTAATAGATATATTAAGTTTGCAATAACCCTATTATATTATAATAACTTTTGCTAAGTGCACACTGAATAAGTGCTGAAATAACACTAAAAGAAGTAGTATTTAGATATTAAATAATTAGATTATATTATTACGGGATATTATTTAAATAGGCCTATAGCTAAGCCTATAAGAGCTAATTTAAGCCTTAGAGACTAAGGCCTTAAAGAGGGGGGCAATTATAAGGGTATTAGTAAGCAGCGCTAAACGTGCACTAAACCCTTACAGAACCCTTATATTAAATTAGGCGTAATTATATATATATTTATAGTACTATAGTGTGTGTGTTATTCTATGCATTTTTCTTTATTTAGGCGCGTCCTAACCCCTTTTTCCTATATATACCCTAGTTACAGTTAGTATGCCTGGGCTGCTTTAGGCCTATATATAGAGCTAGACTAATATTATACCTAACTTATACTATATATTCTAGACTCTATAATCTAACACACCCCCTTAGAAATTACTAGCTATTTATAAGGCTATTTCTAAACTCTACTAAGGTTTATCTTATTTTAAATATAGATTTCTATTATCTTTATATACTTTATATTATCCTCTTCCTCTAGGTCTTATATATAGTTTAACTCTAGTTATATATATTAGTTACTTATTTATAGCTAACTATAAAACGCTTTAAATTAAGGTAGTATAAGTATCTTTATAAGTCTATCTATTATTATCTTTACTAATAGAGTATAACTAATTATTATATACCCTTTTATAATCTCCTGCTATAGCTAGTAGTTATAGATATTAATATATTATAGCCTTATTTATAGCTAAATAAGCTTTATATTAACTAGCTAAATAGTTTATTAATTATTATAATAGATTTAAATTATTATTAATATTATGCTAGATATAGTAAAGATAGCTTTAGTAATAATATTACTTAGAAGTTAAACTTATAAAGTAGTTATTAGCTAGCTTATAAAGAGAGCTTTATATACTGCTTAAAATAGTATAAATAGCTCTACCTTAGTTATTAATATTATAACTATTATCTACTTATTTACCTTCTATATAATTATACCTCTAAATAGCTTTATTATAAGTATTTATAAGCTCTTTTAGTTAATTATATTATCTATAAAGCTAGTATCTAAAGTGACTTTAAGTATATTATCTAGTTTATTAAGCTTAGTGCTAT
This sequence comes from Colletotrichum neosansevieriae, assembly GCA_036785495.1. Classification (NCBI taxonomy): domain Eukaryota; kingdom Fungi; phylum Ascomycota; class Sordariomycetes; order Glomerellales; family Glomerellaceae; genus Colletotrichum; species Colletotrichum neosansevieriae. The sequence continues at coordinate 94,331 of JAVHLV010000088.1, read as the reverse complement.
ACTTAAGGCAGAGATATTATATTTAGTAGAGATATTAGAGGACTTAATTAGCTATATAGTGCTATATAGAGCTTAGGTTATTATTAAACCTTATAAGGTAGCTTATAGTAAATACTATATTAAGCTATATTATCACTACTATATATAGAATTATTTTAATATAGTATTAGTAGTAGTTAATCTTTTATAGAGCTGCTTCCCCTTTATATAGTTCTAATTTATCTTTTATTATAGATATATATACTTAGTTATCTATATTAAGGCTTATAGTATGCTACTTAAGCAGCTTCTGCACCTTATTTATAAATACTAACTATAATAGCTATAGCTTATATATAGCTCTATTATAGAGCACTTTAATTCTGAGGAACTATTATAGGTTCTAACCTTCTTTAAGGTAGTAGTATTTCTAGAGAGTGTTTATAGCCTCCTTTATACTTTTAGTATATTTATAAGGGAATATTAATATATAATTATCTATATAGAAGAAGAATATTACTTATCTATACTATTAGTAATAGTTCTTACTAGCTATCTATTTAAAGTTAAGTGCTATAAGGCTAGTTACTAAGTGCTTTTGCTAAAGTAGTAATAAATAATATAGTTTATAAAGTGCTTTTTATAGATATAGAATCTTACTGTTATAGTAGTAGCCTAGTAGTATATTTATAAATACTATTTTATTGATAGATATATATATAAATATATTTATAGTATTATATTATAATAGCTTTATATTAAAATAAGTAGCTATAGCTATTAGCACTTAGAAAGATATATTTATAAGTATTACTATATATATATATTTTATGTGTTTTTTACTTATTAGTTATCTTAGATTATAAATCTTGCTTTAAACTTTACTAACTATCTATATTTATTAAGTTTATATATATAAACCTAGTAGTAGCTAAGTACTTAGAAACTATAAGCCTTTTATCTTACTACTTTATGCTAGAACTATAATACTTTATATCTCTTTAGGTAAGATTTCTCAGCCTCTAGAAATTTCTTTATAAATAGGTATAGTTTTATAAGCCTATTATATAGTGCTAACTAATTATAAGATATAGATAGAGGAGGTAACTTAGACTAGAGGTAACTTAATAAAGTAACTATTTTATCTAATTTACTTAAGCTACTATATACTATAGTATTTCTATAATACTCTATACTCTCTAGCTTTTATTTTTTAGCTATAGTAGATACTTACTATTATAGATCTATCTTATCTATAGCTACTTTAAGGATATAACTTACTCTTATTAAAGTTTTAGAGATATCCCACTCTATATATATACTTAGTAGGTAATTAGTCTAGGTACTCTAAGTTATAGAACTATCTTCTAATTATATAGTCTTATATTTCTAGTATAGCTATATATAGCTTACTAGAAAGATAGCTTTAAATAAGGTTTATAGTATATAGTAGCACTAGAGTAATAATAATTTATATTATCTATTTTTATTTATATATTTTAAAGGGTGGTTATGCCTTTTTCTATACCCCCTTATACTTATAAGTATACTTTATAGAGCTGTGAAAAACGCTATTAGTGTGGTTTCTAGAGAGGTTATTAGTTTAAAATAAGTATTTATATAGATAGAAGTGTTATTTATTTCTAGTATAGTAGTAATAGCTAGGGCTGCTAGACTTTATAGTAGTAATAATATAGCTATATCTATATTCTTTAGTACTATAGCTTCTAGATCTTCTATATATTTATTAGTATAGTTATTATACTTAACTACTTTATCTATCTCCTTATTAGTGTTTTATAGAGTGGCTTATATATAGCTCTTACTAATTAGCTAGTTAATCTACTTTTATATTATAGTAAGGTCTATATACTAAAACTCTTTAGTAAGCCTCTTTAAGTTATTATTAAAAAACTTCTTTTTATTAAATATTATATTATATATAGTAAATACTTCTATATATTGTAGGTTCTATATATAAAAGGAGTTATTAAATATATAGCTAATTAGGAAGTTAATAAATATATATAGTATAAGCTTTTTATAGTGGTATTGCTTAAGTTAAGCTTTCTTTATTATAGTAAATGCTTTATAGCTATAGATATATAGGTATAAGAGGTTAGGGTATATATAATTAGCAGACTTACTTACCTAAAAGTGCTTATAGAATAGCTTATAGAGTATTTGCTAGCCTCTTACTACTATAGATATATAATTATATAAATAGGTAGATAACTTTATTATTTTAGGCTATAGTATATCTAGTAGCTTTATGCTTATTGCTATAGCTTTTATATACTTCTTAATTATAGCACTAACTTATTCTGCTCTGCTATTCTATGCTTAGGTATTAACTATAGAGGGCTTAAGGTAGATACTATATACCTTAATAGTAGTAATAATATATAAATACTTTATAAGCTTAAGGTTTATTTTAATTACCTTTATATATACTCTATACTATATTAAGAGTATTATTAAGTAGTTCTTAATTATTATAAGGAGCTTATCTATGCCTTATTATATAAAGTAGAAGTCCTAGATATATACTATAGGCTGATTTATTATAAGAAGCACTAAGTAATACCCTTTATATTCTTTATTATAATTATAGAAGTCTAGGGTAATATATTTACCTAGCTTTATATACTTAATAAATTCTTATAGTGCTTATTATACTTAGTAGTGGACTTTGCTTATACTATAGATATTATAGTTAATTATTATAATAGGCTTACTCCCTTAGATAAGGTAGACTTCTCTTATACTATTTAAGAGGTGTTAAATAGCTTCTAGATCTAGGTGTCTAAGATGCTAGTGCTATATTATAGTACTACTATAGATAGGTTATTGCTTTATTATTATATTATATATATATATATATAGTGCTTAGCTAGGGGTTACTAAGCACTTATAAGGAATATAGTATCTGTTTTATCCTCTTTATTCTATAATAGGGCACTCTCTAAGGTCTCTCTATACTTAAGGATCTATTAGTGATACCTCTTATCTAATATATAGAGGTAGGTATAATCTGATCTTTAAAGATAGTTATTTTATAGGCTTATATCCTACTAGATACTATACTAATATAGCTTTTTAAGTAATATAAGGTTACTTATAAATCTATAGTAGAGTGCTATATTATATAGATATAAGTATAGGTATATTATGCTTTTACTATACTTCTTTACCTTAATATTAACTATACTATATCTCTTAATAGAAACCTAGTATATATCTATTTATAGGAAGTTATTAAGGGCTGCTTCAGTAAGTATAGTAAACTATAAGGTATTATTAAATATATATATTATTGTTCTAGAGTTTAGAATAGTAAAGTTATAGAGTTAGTAGTTATTTAGCTATATATAAAATATAGACTTAAGGATCTCTCTATAGTAGCTATATAGTTATTTATCCTCTATATACTATTTAATACTTAGTTTAAGCTTATAAATATACTTTATAAGCTTTTTATTATTATTAATATACTTCTCTATTAAATAGTAGAGGGATTTACTTTTCTAAAGGCACTCTAGGTATAGTTCTTTAAATATAATCTAGCACTTAGCTAAGAGATAGTAGCTATAGTAAGCTAGATAGAGGCTCTTTTTATTAGTTATTTATATAGTTATAGATACCCTTTTATAGTCTTTAGGTACTATAGGTTACTCTCCTCTATATACTTAGTATATAGTAGGTTTTTACTTCTTAGATATTTCTAAGTTATTCTTAGATATAGCGTTCTTATTATCTATTAGTATAGTAGGGCTAAATGCTTCTTAGCCTGTTTTAGTATATAGATTAGCTATTTTAAATCGTCTTTTAGTATATTTTCTATAGTAAGGGAGTTAGTATTTATATATAATTATACTATTATTTAGTATATATAGATCTAGATATCTAAACTGCTATTATTAAGAGCTATTATAAAGTTTATAAACTACTAGTTAGGCTTCTTTACTTATATAAAGCTGCTAGCTTATGCTTTAGTAATAGCCTTTTCCTATTTTATAAGCTATTCCTCTATATTATACTTTATAAGTAGCTTTTTATATACTAAGAGATCTAGAGTTATAGTATAACTGCTTCTAGCTATAGCCTTATACTTATAGATATTAATATTAATACTTTTATAGAGTATATATACCTAGTAGTTAATACTCTTATCTATAGTATAGTATAGATATAAAAGATTTAGGTAGATATTATTATAGATTTAGTCTTAGAGTATATATTATTACTTCTTATATACTTTATAATATTTATTTCTAAATATATAGTTTGCTTAGTAAGCTCAGTATAACTTATAATTTACCTTTAATAGATCTATAATTATATTAATATATATAGTAGTTATATTATTACTTAGTAGTATAACTACTATACTATTTACTATATTATCTATAGAGTGGTTAGAGATATCTAGAATAGTTAGCTCTATAACCTTATCTCTAAAATAGCTTTAAAGTATACTATCTATATTTAGAATAGTGATATATAGATTAATACTATTTTATAGCTTAAAGCTAGATATCTTTATATATAGAAGGTTAATCTAGAGGATCTAGTTACTATATCTATATAGCTAAAAGGTAGTTATAGTAGTTATTATCTTATAATTAAGGTTTTAGAGTAGTATTTATAGTAATATAGTATATATTAAACTATTAATTATTAAATTAGGTGTAATTATATATATATTTATAGTACTATAGTATGTGTGTTATTTTATGTATTTTTCCTTATTTAGGTGTGTCCTAACCCCTTTTTCCTGCGCGCACCCCGGTTGCAGTTAGCGCGCCCAGGCTGCTTCGGGCCCGCGCATAGAGCCGGACTAACGTTGCGCCCGACTTGCACTGCGCGTTCCGGACCCTATAATCTGACACCTTGCGCGCGCACGCACACTTCAAAAGGGGCTTCCACACTATTAGGGAAGAAGCTAAGTTATACTTAATATACCACTATATACCTATTATTGCGCAAAGTCGTTATTCTTCCCTGATCTAGGCCTTTAGCTATCTATACTCTTATATCTATAAAACGCTAGGTATATACTAGGGAGTTCTTAAACCCTATTAGAATAATATTTAATACTTTAATACTATAGAGAGAAATTATAGCTATCTAGTTATAGTACTTAGAATATATAAAGAGCTAGTAAAAGAATTCTATAGTATTAAGAATTATACTCTAACTCTTATTCTAGAGATAGTTAAGGATATTATTCTGGTCTAGAAAGGAATATATATTAGGGAGTATAACCTTATTTAGAGAATATAGATTAATTACTAGATAGCCTTTTTAATACTATTTATAATATACTAGATAATAAATAGAGAGTATATAATAGATACTAACCTAACTATAAATAATATCTTTTCTTTAGTATAAAAGCTATTAAGCTTACTCTATATAAGCTTAGTATCCTTAGCACTTAGTAAAAAGAAATAAGAAGCCTTAGATTAGTATTACTAACTATTAATAAAGTTAATATATATATCTTTCTTATTAAGTATTAGAACTATATCTTAGTTATAGAAGATATTATAGTAATTAAAAATAGCTTTTAGCTAGGTAGTAAAAGCAGGGTTATTACTATAGATCTTAATATTAGTAGCTAACTTAATTATTAAGATACTATCTAGATAGGAGATACTATAAGCGGAGATTTCTATAGAGCTAGAACTTATAATAAAGATATTACTAGTTACTATAATATAGAAAGCTTTCTCGGCCTCTGGCCACTATATAGTGATTTTACCTGCTTTGTAACAGACCTTCTAACTCCACGCTGCGCCTCCTGATAATACACACAGCTTTTAGTTATATAATTATAATTACTAACTACCTATCCTAACTATAGCTATACTTATATATACCTATTTATAGCCTTATAATCCTTAACTTCACAGTTTAATAATAATATAGTTTTTAATTACTTAATTATTAACTACTAAACCTTTAACTTATCCTCTTGTCTATCACCTATGCTACTAATACTACCTCTATCACTGCTTTATCTGCTAGTAGCTATGCTATTATTAGCAATCCTCTCTCTGTGTTAAAGCAGTTAGTATAAGCTATACTCACTAATATTTCTCTATAGAGCTGCTTCTGCCTTAGTATTATAGAGGGCCTATTTAAAGAAGGGCTAATAGATAGGGTATATAATAACCTATTTAACTTCTACTGCTATATTTACTTATTTATATATAATTTAATTATATATATAGATATTCTCTATAGGGGTATTAAGGTAAGCTCTCTTAAGGGCTATACTAATAATATGCTCTTTATATAGGCTAGGTTAGTTAAAGAAAGAGGAGTTTTTATTAATTATATTAATACTAAACTCTATGGTAATCTGGTTTATATTACTAGTAATAATAAATATACTTTATATATACTTAGTATATTAATATACTAGATATAGTGCTGCTATCTTAGAGAATTTATTATAAGTTAATAAGGATAAGAAAGAGAGATAGGTATAAAGCCCTACTTATAGAGCTTTTTATACTTCTAGCTATAAGAACCTCTTAGAGAGTTAAGGAGTTATCTCTTATATATATCTTATTAGAAGGTTTACCTTTTAGGTATTTTTTATAGTACCTTACTAGAAGGTTTAGTAAATATAATTCCAGACTATAAGAGCCTTAATAGCCTACTTAGCTCTAATATAATTAGCTCTATTATATATAGTATAGTATTACTTATACTATTACTATCTTACTAGTCTATTTAGCTAGAGTATATATCTAACTTTATATAAGGGTTTGCTTACTAGTAAGAATATATAGAGTTTCTATATTATTATCCTTAACTAGTAGAGAGCATAGGTTAAAGTGCCTCTATATATTAACGGTCTAATAGACAAGTACCTAATAGTTATGGTACGAGGCGATCTGCAATAAGAGGTTTATACTATTAGCAGAGAGGTACTTAAGCATATTGCTCTACTTATCTTAGATATCCTTATACTTAATAGGGGTTAGTAGGGTTAGCTTTATAAGCTTAGAAGCAGTAAGATCTACTCTACTAGTTTATTAAAGAGTATTAAACTCCTTACTCTTAATAATATTAATAAAGTTATTATACTTAGTGGTCTTATAGAGCATCTAAGAGGGATTCTTCTTAGCTTTCTGCTTTTAGAGAGCTGCTTTATACTTAATAAGATTAGCCTTATACTTAGCCTAGAGGTAGTTATTATACTTATCTATAAACTCCTAAATAGTTAGAGTGCTCTTAAGAGTATTAAAAAGCTTCCTAGTATTAGGGCTATTAGAATTAAGATACTTCTAAATACCTTTGCTCTATATAGATAAGTATAGGTTAAGATACTAATAAAGCTAGTTAGCAGAGCCCTAGAGCCTTACTTTTAGAGAGAAGGTTATTAAAGAGTGTGCAGCTATTATTATAAGACTGCTTTAAAAAGGTTTTAAGTGTTATAAAGTTATTTTAAATAGATAAAAAATAATAGGAGAAAAGCTGCTTACCCTTTTCTAAGCTTAGAGAGGTTAGAGAGGTATTTATAAGCTATAGAGCTAGGCTTATAACTATTATAAGCTATAGGTAGGAATAAGAGCAAATTATAAGGAGCAACTATCTTAGCTATAGATTAGTGCACACAGAAAGCGTAGTGAAATAGTCTATAGTGTGTAATTATATAATTACACACTATAGCGCACAGCCACTATAGCCTTATAAGGCTGAGAGTACTATAAACTGCATCGCAATATTAATAATCTATATATTTTTTTATTATTAGTAAATAAGGTATTATTAGTAATTAGTAGTAAGGAAGTCTTTTTATTACCCTCTAAGCTACTATAGCAGATTATAAGATAGTAAGTTAAATAGAGATACTATATATACTACTTTGCTATAGTAAAGTACTATATACTTAGATTTATGAGAAAGTAGAAGAGTTATACTATAGTAAAGGCTACTTTAAGGTATATTATTATTGCTATATATAGAATACTTTTAATAAGTAATTAGTAGTTTTTAACTTCTATAGTAGTAGCCTTATTAAGGTTCTTTATAAGCTTAGTAACTAATATAGAAGTGCTTAGAGTGATATTATTATAGAGACTAAAACGCTCTATAATAGTCTTAATATACTAGTTATAAACTAGGTAGATCTTTTTAGCTGCTTAGTTTTATATAATATATATTCTGAGATACTATTTAATAGGGCCTAGTTTATATAGTTTATATAGTTTCTTAATCTCTTATATAAGCTTCTAAGCTTTAAAAATATAGTCTTAATAAAATAAAATAAGAATATTATTAATATAGAATAGGAGCAGGACTTTATAGTACTTATCTTAAAAAAGGTAGGGCTTCTTATTATATAGAGAGAGCCTAAGCTTATATAAGGTTATAGAGAATTCCTTATACTATAAAAGAGGTATATCCTTTAAGCTATATAGAGCTTTATTAAGCTTTATAACTTTACTAACTTATTTAAAGCTATCTAGAAGGTAGTAGGTAACTAGCTCTCTATCTAGGTTAATATCTATATTTAGGAATATATTAATAATATTAAATTAGAGTATTTTATAGTTAAACTGGGCTATAATTACTACTACTATATATAGGCTTTAGGCTATAAGTATAGTAGTATAGATTAAGCTAAGAGAGGAGGTGTTTTATATATCTCCTTATATATAGATTTATGCTTTATAAGTATTAAGGTAGTTATTTTAGAACTTATAGATATATATCTACTTTAAGGAAAGAGGCTTTAAGTATATCTTAGACTAGTTAATAATATATTAGGTTCTCTTAGCTATAAGCTTATTAATTTCCTTATTTATAGCCTCTTAAAATATATCTTAGAGCAGCTCTCTTAGCTTTTTAGCTTTAAAATAGTTACTTAGAGGCTTTAAGAGGTTTTCTATAAAGTATATTATCTTCTACTTAGTGTTTAGATATATCTTAAAGTTATTCTATAGATATATTATAATAGTAGAGTATAGAGTTTTATATCTAAGAGTGCTTTCTATAATAGCTTTATACTAATTAGGTATAAAGGTTATAAAGAAAGTGTTTTAGTAGTTATTTAGTAAGCTCTTTTCTAAATAAAGAGTTATAAGGACTTTTAGGTGCTGCTCTCTAGTGCTCTATTATATTAGAGGCCTATAGTTAATTTATTAGTATTAATAATAGATAGGTTAGAAATCTATTTTAGCTACTAAAGAGGAGTTTTATCTAGATTATTATAAGCTCTCCTCCTTTATAGACACTTAAGTAGCTAGTTTTTAAGTATTTAAAATAGGTAGATATGCTTCTATACTCTTAGTAATAGCGCGTTATGCTTTGGGGTAGAGCTTTAGTGTTATAGAAGTATCTAAACTTAATTTTAGTATGCTTTTAAAATTAGAAGTTTATTTAAAAGTAAGTAGTTCTCTCTATATTCTAGCTAGTATACTCTTAAACTATATTATAGTAGTAGTATAAGGTACTTCTAAACTATAAAAAGCAGCTAGTATAGAGGACTTAAGCTTACTAGTAGTTTATTTATTTATTATAAAGTTACTATTTGCTTTATTAAGTACCTCTAAGGTTTTAAGAACTATATTAAAGGATTTAATAGGTATTTTAACTTTATTAATAATTATCTAGGCGTTCTAGATATTTATAGCCTTCTTTTTATTATCTAGAGAGTAGAATTTTAACTTATTAAAGTATATATTATATATGATAATAATCTAGTTAAGTATAGAAATCTAGATTTAGTATAGATTATATATTTCTAGTATATATTCTATAAGGTATCTAAGATAGGTTCTAGAGTTAATTTTATAATAGTATCTCTTAATACCTTTTATATAACTTCCTTTAAGGGGGTAAGCTTTATAGCTATAGATATATAAGCCTCCTTAGTATAGATATAGGTCTTAGTATATAGTAAGTATAAAGTCTAGTTACTACTATTAGAAGTAGTTCTAGAACTACTTAAGTTCTATTTAAATAGGGCTTTATTAGTTATTTATAGTATATAGGCTAATATTAAAAATAAAGACTGCTGCTCTCTAAGCCTCTAAGATAAGGTACTTAGATAGATAAGTAATAGTTAGTATTATAAGTGCTTTTAGGATAATTTCTAAGCTAGTATACTTTCTGCTACTTATAGGCTTCTTAGTGTTTGCTAGTGGGAGCTTAAGATTAATTCTAAGCTCCTCTACTTATTGTTTATACTAAGTGAAGCTTTATATAGTGATAATAGTATATTTAATATTATAGCAGATCTTATAGATAGTAAGTTCCTGCTATCTTTATACCTAGTATTTAAATGTTTAGAGTGCCTTAAATACTTTATTATGCTCTTTTAAGACTAGGAAAATTCTAAAAAGTCTTCTACTATATTTATTCTTAATAAGGAGTATTTAGGTATATAGTCTATTAAGCTTTTAGTAATTAAAGAGGTTCTAAGCTATATAGTAGTAGAGATAGAGAGATCTAGTCTTAGATATACTATATGAGATAACTTGCTTAGTATATACTTAAGTATAGAATTTATATTAAATATATAATAGAGTCTTAATTCTCACTCTCTAAGTATTATATATAAGGTGTTTAAGAGTGCTCTGGTTTAGGTAACTAGCTTAGAGGTGCTATAGTTATATATTATTAGACCTTTTAGCTATATAGTAGTATAAGGAGTATATTAGCTTCTAGTTATTTAAGAGGGCTATAATATTTATACTACTTATAGGAATACTTAGATTAGATAGATAGGTAAAGATAGAGTTATATTTAAAGAAGACTAGGTTGCTCTTATATAGTAGCTGCTTTATATAAGTAGATTTATCTAGCTTACTAAACTGCAGAGAGTAGTTATAGCTATTATACTAAATACCTATCTTAAAGAGGAGTGCTTCTAAGATAATATTAGTGTATATATTTTTAATAATAGTAATATTATTTAAGGTTAGAGTGTTCTTTTTACTTATTAAGGTATCTTTAAATATACTCTAGATAATCTAAGTGTTTCTCTTAATAATTAGTATATTTATGTTACTAACTTTAATCACTTTATTATTATATAAGTGTGTAAAGGTACTAGAAACTAGCTTTCTCTTATTATTAATAATATAAAGAGCTCTATAATTATTTAGAATAATATTATTAGAGAGAGTATATAGTTTCTTAAAGAATATAAATATTATAGAATAAACTTAGGTTGCTTAGCTTTTATTTTTAAGAAGGCTTTAGTTAATAATATAGTAGAAAATATTATTAAGAAGTTACTCTTTATTATTAATGCTACTCCTGTTATTATACTTACTCTAGCTGCTATTATAGTGTCTACTATAGCTATAGTTAGATAAGTGCTAACTGCTCTTCTAAGACTTCTTTATAATCTACTCTATATATATAAAGTTATTATAAATATAGTTCTACTATAGAGATATTACTGTTTTCTATATATACTATACTTTATCCTTTAGTATTTTATAATCTTTAAGGCTATCTTTTAGTAAGTCTATAAATATCTATTAAATATAGTTATAGTTTTATAAAGTCTATTTATAGTATTATCTATAGGAGCAGCTAGGGATTTTATTAAGTATTACTACTAGAAAAGAAGTATCTAAAGTAGTTTATAAGGCTTAAAGTAGATCCTCTAAGTTAGAGCAGTCTATAAGAGTAGTATATATTTTAAGTAATCTATTAAAACCTTTAGTAAAAGCTAGCTTACTATAGATCTTAGTAATAAGGATAATTCTAAGCTCTTTAAGTAAGAGATAAGGTATTTTAATCTCTTCTACTTAGATAACTAAATCTAGCTAGTTTTAGGTCTAAGTAGGAGCTATTCTATAGTATACTGCTTTAAGAAAAGTATATCTACTATAGCTTCTCTTAGTATTAGTAATATTCTAGCTTACTGCTAGCTTATAGAGATAGTACTATTCTCTATGCTACTTAGTAGGCTAAGTAGTATACTTAGTATATTTTAAAATATCTTTATAATCTTAGTATACTTATTTCTATATACTATTATTAAAGTAGGTAAGTTACTATTTAAGAAGGTAGAGTATATTTTAAAGGTTAATTTAAAACTTATTATTCTTATTATTAAGCTTTATCTTTACTACTTTAAGGTAGACTATATTAATAGTCTAATAGATAAGTATCTAATAGTTATAGTATAAGGTGATCTATAATAAGAGGTTTATACTATTAGTAGAGAGATATTTAAGTATATTACTCTACTTATTTTAGATATTTTTATGCTTAATAGAGGTTAGTAGAGTTAGCTTTATAAGCTTAAAAGTAGTAAGATTTGCTCTACTAGTTTATTAGGGAGTATTAGACTTTTTGCTCTTAATAATATTAATAGAGTTATTATATTTAGTAGTCTTATAAAGTGTTTAAGAGGGATTCTTCTTAGCTTTCTGCTTATAGAGGGCTGCTTTATACTTACTAAGATTAGCTTTATACTTAGCTTAGAGGTAGTTATTATACTTATTTATAAACTTCTAAATAGTTAGAGTGTTTTTAAGAGTATTAAAAAGCTTCTTAGTATTAGAGCTATTAGAATTAAGATATTTCTAAATACTCTTACTCTATATAAATAAGTATAGGTTAAGATATTAATAAGGCTAGTTAGTAGGGTTCTAGAGCCTTGCTTTTAGAGAGAAGGTTATTAAAGAGTATATAGCTATTATTATAAAGTTACTTTAAAAAGGTTTTTTAGTATTATAAAGTTATTTTAAATAGGTAAAAGATAATAGGAGAAAAGCTACTTACCCTTTTCTAAGCTTAAAGAGGTTAGAGAGGTATTTATAAGCTATAAAGCTAGGCTTATAACTATTATAAGCTATAGGTAGGAGTGAGGGTAAGTTATAAGGAGTAACTATCTTAGCTATAGATTAGTATATGCAGAAAGCATAGTGAAATAGTCTACAGTATGCAATTATATAATTGCGCGCCACAGCGCATAGCTACTATAGCCTTATAAGGCTGAGAGTGCTATAAACCGTATTATAATAAGTAAGTATTTATAAGCTATAAGTAAACCTTACTAATAAAATAATTTATTTACTAATAGTTAACTAGAGTAATAGAGATATCTATATTAATATAAACCTTCTCTATAGAGCTATTAATATAGATAGATATATAGAGTTAGAGATAAGTTTATTTATATAGATAAGTACTCTTATATAGCTTAGAGAAAGTATTAATAACTTAGCTAGCTTCTAAAATAAAGTTAGTAATAAAGATAGGAGTAGAGATAGTAATACTAATAATAAGACCTATAAAGAGAGGTTTCTTAGCTTTAAAAACTAAGATACTATCTAAGTTATAAATAAGATTATTCTATATAAGTTAGTAGTTAACTTCTCCTATAGAGGAGGGAAGTATTACTAAGCTAGGGTTATAAATACCTATCTATCCTACTTAGAGCTAGTATAAGTCTAAGAGATCAGGCTATTTATAGATATTAATAGGTTTATAGCTATTATTAATTAATAAGGTAACTAATAACTATCTTAGGGTTAGTATCTTTAAAAACCTAATAAGCTTAATTACTATAATAATACTAAGCTATTTTTCATAAATAGTTAAATCAATAAAGCTAGTTTTAGGGCTTTTAAGTATTATAGTAGCTATCTAAGGGAGTATAGTTACTAATAGACTTATTAGCCTAGCATAGAACTTTATTATTATAGCTATTAGCTTAATTCTATTAAAACTCTCTATAATTCCTAGCCTAGTTTTGCTAGTAGTTCTATTATAGTAAATCCTAAAAGAACTATAAATAACTCTAATAAGCAGAGTTATCTAGAGTAGCTAGTTATAGAGTATAATAAGCTATTAGCTCCATTAAAAATAGAGTATAGATATAATAGATAGTATAGTATTTCTCTTTTATAAAGGAGAGATATAAGTTAATAATATATATTATCCTAGATTTATAGAGAAATTACTAAAGTTCTAGATTAAGGAATTAATAAAAGATAGTAAGTAGTTAGTAAAGAGTAATAGAACTCTATACTCTTATATACTTAAAGATATCCTAAGTATATTAGTAAATATTTTTATTACTATTTACTTAGTTAAGGGTAAATTAGTTTTCCTAAAGCTAAGTCTAGGCTTTTATTATAGTAAGTCTAAATTTCTACTAGATAGTATTATATAATACTAATAGTTTATAAAACTAGTAACTTTAGTATTTAGGTTTTATAAAGATATAAACCTACTAAGATAGAGCAGAGCTCTAAAATACAATATCTTACTAAGAGATAATATTAATATAGTAATAGGGTTTCTTAGCTAAAGATAAGAGATAAGAGAGCTAAATATCTACCTTATAATAGTATATAACTCCTTAGTTATAGAAAACTAGCTCCTTACTATACTATAAAAGTATATTAAGCTAGAATACTCTATACTTCTATAGAGCTAGCTATAAAGCTAGCTATAGTAAAAGTATAGAGGTTAGCTATACCTAAGTAGCAAAGCTTTATATAATTACTAGAGTAAGAATATTTAAGAAAAGTTTATATAGGCCTTAAAAGATATTAGTTATTTTACTAAAAATATACTAAAGTATTAGGTTTTTAGTAAGTTATTAAGAAATTTCTAATATTAGTAAACTATAGCTAAGGAAACCCTATTATAGATAGCTAGATAGAGCAGAGCTCTATTTTATAATACTAAGGCCTAGAAAAGCTATTATAGTATAGTATTCTTAGTGGAAATAGTATAGATACTACTTAGTGAGAAATATAAAGGGGTAGTGAAATATATTAATAGGGTAGTTAACTAACTTATAGTTAGGGGTTTTAATAATACTCTAAGAGCTGCTTAAGTCTCTGCTTTTATTAATACTCTAGGTTTCTAAAGTAGTTATATTAGTATTAGTAATATAGCAGGCTACTATATAACTATAAAGCTAAGCTATTTATTATTATAAACTTAGGTCTTCTTAGACCTAAAGTTACTAAAGATACCCTAAAGAGTACTAGATTTATAGTAATAGAGAAGGGCTTTTGCTATACTAAAAATAGTTTTCTATAATAAATATATATTAATATTCTATTTATTAATATTAAGTAGCTTATTAATCTAGCTATTATTATAGAATATCTATAGAACTTATAATATTTAGCTAGTGGGATAGAATAAGTGGAACTTAGTGGTGTAATTTCTAAGAGAGCCCTCTTAGTATATAGGTCTATTATAGAAGGACTATAGTTAAGGAGAGAGGAGAAGCATAGAGAAGGGGAGAACTTATTATTATTATTATTAATATCTTAATACTTAATTCTTAAGTTTTTCAGGATTTTCTTAGCAAATTTATGCTTATTTTTAGTAATCTCTTTTAATTAGATCTGCAAATTACTTTATATATCTTTTAAGCCTATTCTTATTATTCTAACCTATTTATAAGTAGAGTTATATTATTTGCTATTCTTTCTAGCTCTTATAGCTCTAGCTTTTATTAATAGTGCCTAGAGGTAGATTCTTTTGCTCTTTTTAATAGCCTTTAAAGGCTTCTTAAAGAGTGGAGTGCCTTTATTATATCTATATATTTCTGCTATTAATATATATATATATATATATAACTAATCTACTTTAAATATAATAATATACCTGAAAAATCTATAAATAATAAAAAATAATAATATAATTAATAGCTAATATAGAAAGATAGAAAAAGATATTTATAAGCCTATCTTAGTTTATAAGGATAGTAATAGCTATATATTCTCTTAGAATTAAGGTGGAAATAATAAAGACTCTGATATACTCCCTTTTATATACTATTAGTAGGTTTAAGTAAGTATACTCCCTTTCCTCCTCTCTTATATACTTTTAATACTACTATTATTTAACTAGTAAGTTATAGCTAGAATAGCTAAGATAGCTATATTTAAAACTAATATAGTAATTAGTAGTCTTACTAAGCTAATAAGTATAGTAAGATTAACTAGATTAGTAAATAAATATTAATAAACCCCTTACTAATATAGCTTTAAGTGCTAAGAGTAAAGAATACTAATATTTAAGATATTCTAATATAGTAAAGCTATAAAGTCTTCTAAGATAGGAGTATTATTAGGGAAACCCTTTTATATTAAGTAATAAGACTTAAAGTAGATCTATAAAAGCTTAGAGTAGTAAGATTAAGGTTAAGAAACCTTTTTATATTTATTTAGTTTATATTACTTTTCCTTTTTTATTATTTAAAGAAGTTATAATTACCTACTTTATCTTTCTATTTAGAAGATATTATAATAATAAATTTACTTTACTACTTAGAAAGCTTTATTACTTAGACTATATAATAATAAACCTAATATTTATAGGTTTATAAGTATTATATCTTCTTTTTATTTAAATAATAACTTAGATACTAGATTTTCTTCTAATAAGAAAAAGCAGCTTAAAGAGAGATTTATAGGAACTTTATTTAGTAAGATATAACTATAAGCTATAAGATAGCTAGCTTTTAAAGATAATATAGATAGATCTATAAATCTCTTTCTAGAAATAGGAGTAACACTCTCTAGTTCTTATTATTTACCTGAGAGGATATATACTAATTAAGATATTATAGTTCTAGCTAACCTTCTAATAAGATACCTTACTATAACTATAATAACTCCCTACTTAACTAGTATATCTAAGTTTATTAGGATTAATATTTTAGACTTTATTATAAACTATAAGAGCCTTTCTAAGCTATGCTATAAGACTAATAAGAATATAAAGGATAAGATCTATATATATAGCTTTAGTAACTATTAAGATATAGTATAATTCTATATTAATAAGACTAAGACCTAAAAGGAAGCTAAGGAGAAACTTCTTTACTAATTTAGATTTATAGACCTAAAATATTAATAAAACTCTAATAAGGATCTTTAAAACCTAGTTATAGGCTCTTATATTAAAAATAATAACCCTTTATAGGTTATAGTATTAATTACTACTATTTACTAGCTTTAATAGAGAGCTATTTTATATAGAGATCTAAAACTTATAGATACTAAACTTATTTATATTATCTATTACTATTTTTTAGAGAGGGTAATAAGAGCTATAGCTTAAAGTCTTAACTGCTAACTTACTAAAGTTATTTTAAAGTAGTAAGTTATAGTTAAAGATACTCTAATTAAATAGTTTACTATATAGCAGAAACTTTAATAACTATTAGGCTTTATTAAGCCTAAACTAATAACTATACTTTAAGTTTCTATAAAGATAATTTTAATAAGATAGAAAGCTAAAGTTAAAGAACCTTCTATAGTATAGACTATAAGTTTAATTATTAACTTTCTTATAGAGAACTTTAAGACTTTTAATATTAATAAAGCTAATTATAAAATAGATATTCTAAGCCTTAATAAGAGAGTTACTAGCTAAGAAGATAATATTTTTAACTTAAATACTATAAAAGCTACTAAATCTTATAAATAATAATCTTAGAATAATATATAGACTTAATATTAGTAATAGTAGTACTACTACCTATAAGCTAGTTATAGTAACTACTAAAGTAGCTACTAATAATATTAAAAGTTTAAAAGAGATAGAGAAAGAGGAAACTATAGAAGCTTTTAGTAAGAGAGACTATAGTAATATATACCTTTTTAGGCTTTTAGATATTACTAGTTTTATAGAGTAGTAGCTTATATTATTATTAGCTATATTAAGTATCTTAAAGTTAGCTAGAGAGAAGTCTATTACTATATAGTATCTTTTTACTTTATTAGCACCCTTAATTCTAATATCTAAGTTAAAGTAGGTATTATTAATAAAGGCTATATAGCTAGGAAAATAAATAGCTAGATAATTTTAAAGCATATTCTTATTAATAAAAATAGCTTTATAAACTATATAGTAGCTGCTAGTAGAATAGTAGAGAAGTAATAGCTAAGACTAATAAAAGAGATTATATAAGTTATTAGTTATAATAGGCTATACTCTAAGTAATCTATTAGCTTTATAGATTAAGAAAAGAATATAATATAGTTATATAACTTTATTAATATAATATTCTTTAGCTTTAAGCCTAGAAACTAGTATATTAATCTAGTTAAAGATATTACTATTATAGAATAAGTAAAAGCTAAAAGCTATTACTTAGAACCTTATAATACTTATATTTAATAGGCTTTCTAAATAGTAAACCTATTTATAGTCTAAGATCCTCTAATTTAAATTATTCAGTAAGTTACTAAACTTTCTAATAATAAAGAAAATACTAATAATATTATATTATAGGATATCCTAGAAGAGCTAGTTAAATAATAGAAATAAAAAGAGTAAGATAAGTCTTAGATTTAATATAGTAATTTGCAAACTAGCTATATACTTATATTAGAGCTATATAGTAAAAGAGTAAATAGAAAGGTAGCTATTTTTAAAGCCTTCCTTTATTAAAACTAGCTAGACTAGAATAAAATAGTTTATAATATTATTAAAGTAATAATTAATAAGTATAAGAATAGATATAATTTAAAGATATAAGAGGTTTTTATTTCTACTAATATTATACTTCTAGATTAATTTAATAAGATAGAAGCTAGTAATAGAAAACTATAAGAGTAAATAGATTAATAGAATAATAATAAAAACTATTTTAAAGGCTAAGTAACTTTAGCTACTATTTCTATAACCTTATCTAAGAATTTATAAACTAAGTAAGTATAGTTTAATTACTATATAATTAATCCTATCTTTAAAATAGATACTATAACTAAGAAATAGGATTTTATACTTCTTCTACTACTAAGATATATTATTATTCTAAACTTTATTATAATCTACTAATAGATTATAATTACCCTTTATAGCTTTATAAATATACTAATTAAGAAAATTATTAATAGTAGCTTAGTAATTAATCTTATTAATAAAGAATATATTAGATATCTAGGCTTATAGAGTAATATAGTTAAGACTAATATAGAAATCTATAAAATTACTAATAAGGAGTAGAGAATCTAATTTATAGATATAATTATAGATAATATCTATATTAGAGATAATATAATTTAAGATATTAGCTTCTTTATTTTCTTAGAGAATACCTATAATAAGAACTTAGTACTAAAAGCCTCTTTTATTTTAAAGACTAGAATAATTTTAAATTATATATAAAACTAAATTATTAGAGTTCTTTAGTCTAGAAATATTAAGATTAATATTCTATTATTATTCTATATAAGAGACTTAACTACTTACTTTTTAGAAATTATTACTAAGATAAACTACTTTATCTCTTTATAATATTAATATACTCTTATATTTCCTATAGAAGAGGGAAAATAGAGGCTACTACTAATAAATCTAATATAATAATAAGCTTAGAATTTATAGGAGATAATTAGTAAGTTAATAAAGTTAAAGATAAGAAAGAGTTAAATATAATATTAAATAGTATAAAGATATATTAGAATATTAAAGTGATTTAGTAAGTATTTAAGAGCTTATATAACCTACTAGAGGAAGTTAAGTAATAGATAGAGCTAGATAAGAAAGTTATTACTATTTTTAAAGAATTTAGATTAATTTTTAATAAAATCCTAGAAACTATAATCTAAGAAGAAGTTACCTCTAAGCTTAATAATATTTATAAAGTAATTATAAGTACTAGATATATTAAAGGATATAATAGTTATAGTATTAACTATTAGTATTATATTTATAGATCTAAGAAGAAAGTAGTAAAAAAGAGAGTATCTAGGAGAAAGTGTAAATTAGTATATTAGAAAGGAATTAAAGTTATTATAGCTATAGATACTATTTTTTTTATTACTATATATCTATATAAATAATACTTATATTACTAATAGAAGATATTAATATATTATATAAGATAAAAGATAAGAAGATTTAACTTATTAATAATACTATATTAAATAGTTTAACTCTAGATAGTAACCTAGAGTAGAAGCTAAAAATATAGATAAGAGTAGAAAAGAATATAAAGCTAGATTTTAATACTCTATTTACTAGTCTAATTATATTAAAGTTTTTAAGTATTAAGCTAGAAATAAGACTTATAAAGACCTAGCTAGAAGCTATTCTAAAAACTATTAATTATTTATAACCTAAAAAAAAGAAGCTTTTTATAGCTATTCTAATAGTAAGAGAGAAAGCTTTAGCCTAGAAATTTGCTTATTATAGCTCTATCTACCCTTCTATTACTCCCCTATAAATAATATAGATAATCCTATATAAAGTATAGTAAGTAAAAGAAATTCTAATATTAAGAGAGTTAGAATAGGATATTATTATAATTTTAAAGGATAGACTAGAAAAGAAAATCCTAGAATAGAGTTATATAGTATATTATAATCTATTATTCTTTATATATAAGAAAGATAGTAAGATAAGACTTATTAACTCTATAATAAAGATAAATATAGTTATAATTTAAGATATAGTACTACCTCCCTCTATAGATAACTTTTTAGAGAATTTTGCTATATACTAATTATTATCCCTTTTAGACTTCTTCTTAAAATATAACTAAGTTTCCTTAAACTCTATAAGTAGAAACTTAACTATATTTACCTTATCTATTAGACTACTATATATATATACTTTACTTTAAGGAGTAATAGATTCAGTTATATAATTTATAAGAGTTATAATTAGAATTCTATATAACCTTATATCTAGTTATTATAAGGCCTTTCTTAATAATATTACTATTAAAGAACTAACTTTATACTATAATAAAGAAGAGATTAAGTCTTATCTAAGAATTTATAGATTTATTTTAAAATATTTATAGAATCTTAATAAGGTTCTAGTTAATTTAGAGCTAGTAAAGTATATAGTAGTAGTAGTTAAGTCTTAATAGGCCTAGAAAGTAGTAATAATTATTAGCTATATTTATAGTA
Organism: Colletotrichum neosansevieriae; assembly: GCA_036785495.1. Classification (NCBI taxonomy): domain Eukaryota; kingdom Fungi; phylum Ascomycota; class Sordariomycetes; order Glomerellales; family Glomerellaceae; genus Colletotrichum; species Colletotrichum neosansevieriae. Next base: position 73,464 of record JAVHLV010000088.1, on the reverse strand, counting down.
CTAATAGATATTATTTAAAAAAAGTAAAAATAGTTAAAATCTATAAATAGATTGCTTATATTAACTTAATAGAGTTAAAAGCTTTTCTAGAGATTATAATATTTTATAGATTTTAGATAAAAAACTATTTAACTATTATAAAACTACTTACTAATTTACTTAAAAAGAATATCTCTTTTTATTAAAAAGAGAAGTATAAAATAGTAATAGATACTTTAAAGTTAATACTTACTAAAGCTCTAATTCTTATTATCTTAAATTATAGCTTAAGAAGAGAAGATATATATCTTATAGTTAATATTAGTAATATAAGATAGAGCAGAGTTCTAAACTAATTTATTAATAACTAATATATAGTCTTTTATTTTAAGAGTAGCACTTAGTTAGAACTAGAACTATTTTATAATACTAGGAAAAAGAAACTATATAGTATTTTAAAAGCCTTAAAGAGGGTATATAATTACCTCTATAAAAGACACTTTATTTTAGAAATAGATATCTAGACTTTAGTTATATAACTAAATAGAGCAGCTATAAACCTTCTAAAAGCTTTTATTATTTAATAGATTATATAGATTTAAATATTTAACTTTAAGGTATAATATATCTATAATATATAGAATATAGTAGCTAATAGCCTCTTATAGAAACTCTAAGACCCTTTAAATATAATTAATAAAGAAGTAGAAGGAGAAATTAATTCTTAGATTAATTTATAGATCTTCTTTATTAATATTAAGGCTAGTTTCTTTTTTAATTAAGTATAATAATATAGTAATATATAATAAATAGAGAAGGTTCTTATAGGAGATATATAGGAAATTATTAGTAGTATAATAACTATTTTAGATACCCTTTTTAATAATTTATAGGTCTATTTAGTATATTCTTAATAGATTATCTACTATTTAATAATATAAAGGTGCTCTCTAGGAATTTAACCTATTAGATATTATAATTTTAAAGTTAGAGCTCTAAACTATTATATTTAGAACTACCTGCTTTTTACTAGACTAATAAATTAGAAGCTAATACTAAGATAAATTATAGATAACTCTAAATAGAGAAAGAAGCTAATTATTAAAGCCTATAAGAAAAGCAGTTATAGAAATAAGTAAGCTATAATAAGGAGATTATTTAACTATTATATATAGGATAATATATATTTAGAAGTTAAAAAGTTTCTAAAAAGTTATTTTAATTACTAAAAGAGAAAAGCTTAATATATAGATAATATAAAAACTTATAGTTTACTAAAGGGATTACCCTTTATAAGGATTTTATTAGATATATAGAGAGTAAATAAGTAGTATCTTATAGAGGCTTAGAACCTGCTTACTAGATAGCTTAAAGTATACTAGCTTAGATAAGTAACTATAGCTAAGATTATAAAGTTTACTTAAGAGGAGGTTATCTATTAATATAGGCTATATAGTAAAATTATTATTAATAGAGATTTAGAAAATAAAGGTATTATTATTAAGTTTAATAAAAGGTATAATATAAGGAGAAAAGTAATATTAGTTTATAATCTGAGAGCTAATAGGGTAATTAAGGCTAGTTATTAGCCTATTACTTATTCTTTATTAATATAGATTAGAGGAAGAAAGGATATTAACTTTTAACTATATTTATCTACTACTCTATTTATAGACTAATTAAGCGTTTATACTTTAACTAGCTTTAGCTTTTTCTACCTTTTATATAGATTTAAACCTATTATATCTATTAAGACTCTAATATTAACTTAGAGAGTTTTTATTTAGAATTTAGTAACTATATAAGAGGAGAAGGTTTAGATATATCTATAAGCCTTTCTATAACTTAATAAAGATAGAAAGCAAGCTAAAAAGATAATTAAGAGTTAATATAAAAAGACTATAAAATATAATAATAATTAATATAAGTAAATAATAAAAAAAGAGAGACTAGAAGTAGGTAATCTAGTTTTAGTATTTAATATTAAGAGATCTATTAATAAATCTTCTATTAAAAAGCTTAACTATTAATAATAAAGCCCCTTTTATATCTTATTATATATTTCTAATATTCTATTATATTAACTAGTAATATTAATAAGAGAAGAGATTATAAATAGAATATTTAATAGAAATTAACTTTAGAAATTTATTTAAGTATTTAAAGGATATTAGAAACTAAGTAATATAGATATTTATAGATCTAATTTAGAGAGAAATCTAGTAAAAGTCTTTTTAGTATTAGAAAATAAAGAGTATAATAACTATATACTAAAAGAAGAAAATAAAGAACTAATAATATCTAGAAAGATAATTAGAAATAAAGAGGAGAATATATTATAATTTATAATAAGATTAAAATAGTATCTAAAAAACTTAGAAATAGTAATTAAAGTATTAAAGGCTAAATAGTAACTAGTAATAGAAATTCTATAGATATTAAAAAAGAAAGAGAGGAAGTATATTAAGATAGAAGATCTAAAAGACTTATAATCTTTCTTTTATTCTTAAATACTTAGTTTAATAATTTATAAACCTATTTATACTTATTTATAGGGTTTTCTTTCCTTTATCTCTTATATTTTAAAAGTTTAAGATTCTAGGAATAATATTTCTAAACTTTAGAGATAAGAATAAGAGATAATATTAACTTATTAAAATATACTACTTTACTACTAACTATTTTTTAATATAATAGTAATCTATCTATTAATAACTTTAATATTTATACTAAGTATAAGATATTAGAGATCTATAGCTTCTTAATAATAATACTAAAAACCCTCTATAAATATAGCTATTACTAAACTAAATAAATAAGAGAGCTAATAGTTTAAGGATAGATAGAAGAGAAGAAAAGAAAAGAGAGTATTAATATATAGTTACTAACCTATAAAAAGAATACTAGTATCTAGATAACTAAGAGTATAGTAATAAAGCTATTAATACTAAAAGCAGCTATATAATACTATTATTAGTAAAAAAAAGAAGAATATTTATAAAGGAGATCTTATTAATTTTATACTTAGATAGGGTTTAAAGTTAGTTTTATAGATCTATTTAGAGGATATTTCCTTTATATTTTTATTACTACTTAATAATATTTCTATTATTTCTTCTCTTTTTCTCTATTTTATAAAAATATATTTAGTTACTCTATCTTTTTTTTCTTAATCTATAATATAAAGCTCTAAGTAGTTAGTAATCTCTATAAGATTAAAGTTTAGAGGTAGCTCTAATATAAAAGGGTACTAAGAATAAATAAATCTAGCTTCTAAATAACACTTTTAAGCCTATTAAGAATAAAGAGTATTTTAAAGAATTAAAAAGTTAAATTTAAATATAGCTAATATAGCAGTATTAGCTAGAATTTAAAACTATAGAATTATTATAATACTATTAAATTCTCTACTCTTTCTTATTTTATTATTATATTTAATTTTATATCTATAATATTTATAAATACTTAGATTATTATAAAAGTAATTCTCTTAGATTTTATAAAAGAAGTAGTTAGTATAAGAAGTATTTAGTATAGAAATATATTTAAAGTATAGTTTATAGATAAAAACACTAATTATAGGGTTTCTTATAGTATAGATATACTCCTTATAATAGATATAGAGTACTATATTATAACTATCTTAAAATTAGATAAATAAGCTATAAGTAGCTACTATATACTAAAAGACCTTTATCTACTATAAGCTAGAAAGAAAGATAGCAGAGATATAAATAAAGACTTAATAGTAAAAGTTACTAGTTTCTTTAGTTACCTTAAATATTTAATTAAAGTCTTACTTACTAAGATAAACTTTCTAAAAGGCTAGTTTTATTATATTAGTAGTTTTATTAGAAAATACTTATAGAATAAAGTCTACTTCTAAATATTTATTACTAGAAATATTAAGATAAAGCTAAGTAAAGCTTATAATAGCTTAAAAAGATAATAAATATTAGTTAAGTAATAAGAAGTATAAGAAAAAGTAGATTACTTAAAGTTAGTTATTAAAATACTAGATAAAAAGAGATATATTATTCTATTTTATCTAAGATATAGAGATATTAGAACTAAGTACTTAAAAAGTAGCTTTTAAGAGAAGATAATAAAAATAAGGCTAATTAGTATTCTTAATATCTAATATAAGAAAGTTATAGTTAGCTATAGTAAGAGAAAATAATTTATAGATATAAGAAGAAGAATTTAGAGAAGTTAAGTTAAGATTAAGAGATAGAGAAAAAGATAACTATTAGAGAAAGAGAAGTTAATATTAGAAAATAGAAGAGAATATTTACCTAGTTTTATAACTAGATCTTTTACTTTAATAGCTACTAATAGCTACTATTTCCTTTATTCTTTCTTTATAAATAACTACTCTAATTTACTATTAGATATATTATTAGATTTTTTATTCTAAGTTTATTTTACCTTTATTAAAACTAAGAGAGCTAAGAAAAAAAGAAGTTAATTATTTCTTTTATAGAATATTAATAAATTACTAGTACTTTAAGGTAATTAGTAGATATAAGAGGGTATTATTAACTCTTCTAGTCTTCTAGATCTTCTTTTTTTTATCTATATTTATATATACTATTTAACCTATTCTCTTAAATAAGAGATATTTAATACTAACTATTATATTATAATATTTTTAGATTTTATAATTACTCTTATTTAATCTATCTATTTAGTCTATAAATTACTTACTCTTTCCTCCTACTAACTTTCTTTCTAAAAATATTATAATAAAAAAGATTATTTTTAATAATAGTAATACTCTAAATAACTATATTTAGAAGCTAAGATTTTTAAAGCTTCTTACTTTTAATATTAGATAACTAATAGATCCTATATCTAATAAACTAAGTAAGAGCTAATTTTAGGTATAAAGCTAGATTATTAGAAATATATTAAACTTTAAACCTATAGGAAAACTAAGATATTAGCTATTAATAATTAAATATAAGACTCTACCTCTATAATACTAAGATATAACTAGCTAGATATATTTCTCTAATTTACTAATAAAATATATACTTATTAAATACTAGAGCAAAACTCTAGATATAATATAGAAGTTATTTCCTCTTTCTAAACTATAATATATTATTACTAGCCTATATAATACTATTAGAATATTAGAGACTAAGACTCTAATATGCTTTATAGATATTATAGTAATTATATATTATTTTATAAGATCTATTAAAGCTAGATAACTCTTTTAATACTATATAATTAGAGATATAAAAGATAACTTTAATAATAGAAGTCTAAGAGATAGTATAACTACTTAGCTTAAAAAGAAAGCTCTAGATATACTATTTATCTATCTATAAATACTTAAATTAAATAGAGTGGTCTTTTTAGAATTACTAATTAACTTATATAATAGATAAAACTGGTTTTATAATAATTAGTAGTTAGAAAAGAGAGTAGAGAAAAGACTATAAACTCTAATATATATTATAACTAGAGTTTTACCTAGAGTCCTAGCTATTATAATTAAAGTCTTATTAAGATAACTATATCTAATTAACCTTTACTATACTAAACCTCTATTATAGGCTTCTAGCCTATATCTAGTTAACTAATTTAGATTTTTTATATAATTTAGAAGCCTAGTATTACTAAAATAGCCTCTATAAATAAAAAAAAGAACCTAGATTAACTAACTATTAGTAACTTTTATAAATAAAAAGCTATTTAAAAGATATTAGATCTCTTTAAAGCTAGATAAAACTATTTAAAACTAGGTTTTTAAAGATAAAAAGAAGATACTAGAATAAATAGTACTAGAAGTAATAAAAGACTAGAAAGATAAGTATATTCTATAATTTATAGACCTAAAGCTCTTCTCACTTAATAGAATAAGTTTTAACCTATCTAGATCTAAAGGTATTTATTTATAGACCTAACTTACTAATATATCTAATACTAAGGCTTTAAGAAGTAATAAAGGATTATTAGAGTATCTAACTATTTAAAATATAGTAATAAGAGATAAAATTAAAAAGTATAAAAAGGTAAATAATTTGTAGTAACTAATTAATTTAGTAAAGTATTATAATTATCCTAGATCTATAAAACTATTAATATTACTATATCTTATTTCCTTTTTAGTAGAATAAGTTATCTTTAAATCTTATAATAACTTAGTAGTTTTTAACTATATAAAGCCTGCTAACCCTATATTAAATAATAATTAACCTATTTTAGTAATCTCTTAGTATATATAAAATAACTAGTAGTTAGCAGATTATCTAATAACTAGATATAGGTGAGAATTAGTTATTAATAATATAGAAAAGGTGGAATATCTTTCTAACCTCTATAATATATAAGGGATATTAATAAGATAAGAAAACTTAAATAACTTTAAAGTTATAAGCCTTTTTAGACTTATAATTAGAGGGTTTCTGCTTTCTATTTATATTCTACTTTAAGAGCTATTATAGATACCTAGAATAGAGATTATAGTAGATATAGTTAGTATAATAAGAAAAGATATAAATAACCTTTAAGATACTATAGCTACCTTTTTATTACTTAATTATAGTAATAGTTATTAGGTAATAATTATTATAAACTAAGTAAATAGTAATTACTTTTACTAAAACTCTATATAGGATTTAGAAAGTAACTAATAATTTATAGATACTATAAATAATCTTAATAGATAGTACTATAAAATAGAAGCTCTAGTATATCTTAGAATAATCCTATTAACTAGTTATTATATAGTTAATTTAACTTAATAAAGAGATAGGTTTATATATAGACTTAGATATATTAAATAGATCTAAGTATTTCTTTAAGAGGATATTTTATTACTATAATTTAGCTATATAGCTAAGAGAGATAGAGAACTCTTTACTAATATAGAAATCCCTTTAATTAACTAATATATTTCTACTATTACTATAAAATTCTATAATATACTTATTAATATTAGCTTTGCTCTATAAGATACTCTATATAGCTAATAAGACTTTAAGAAAAATCCTTTCTTTTCTATATAACTCTCTATACCTAAACCTAGCTAACTCTCACTTCTAGATAATAATATAGGGGATTTTAGAGATAATAATAAGTCTATAATTTCCCCTCTAAGAGATTTACTAGAGTTAGCTTTATCTAATATATTAAATAGTAAACTTAATTATCTAGAATACTAACTTTAAATATAAGTTCTTTAAATACTAGATTAAAGTATAAGTACTAAACCTTAATTATAAGTTATAATTATAGATATACTATCTTATTTTAAATATTCTAATATTTTAGATAAATATAACTATAATAGAGAAAACTATATCTAATAGAGAGTTAATTAATAGAAATAGATAGAGCAGAATACTTCTAAAAGGTTATATTACTATAATTTCTTATATCTATTTTAATAGAAAGAATAGTTTTAGCTATATTAGAGATTAGAATAGAATAAGAAATATAATAAGAAAGAGGAGGTTATAAAGCTATTATTAAGGTATAGTTTATAATAGAAAATAATAGTACTTAAAGGACTTTTTTAATAGTAAAATTACCTACTAAGAAGAAATTATTAAATAGAAGGGTCTATAAATAGGATTTTATATATTTTTTATATAAGTAGATTTATTTATCTATTAAGACTCTCTTTTATAATATTATAAAGAGTTTTAAGGGAATAATTAGAATAGAATAAGTGGGACTTAGTAGTGTAATTTCTAAGAGAGCCCTCTTAGTATATAGGTTTATTATAAAAGAACTATAGTTAAGGAGAGAGGAGGAGTATAGAGGAGAGAAGAACTTATTATTATTATTATTAATATCTTAATACTTAATTTTTAAGTTTTCTAGGATTTTCTTAGTAAATTTATACTTATTTTTAGTAATCTCTTTTAATTAGATCTATAAATTACTTTATATATCTTTTAAGCCTATTCTTATTATTCTAATCTATCTATAAGTGGAGTTATATTATTTGCTGTCCTTTTTAGCCCTTATAGCTCCAGCCTTTATTACTAGTATTTTAATATAAACTACCTAGTGCTATAATATTATAAATAACTATCTAACTAAGACTATAGACTACTAGATTATATTAATACTAATATATAAATATTATAATATAATAAGCTTTGTTTTACTATACCTCTATAAAGTAAAGTAAGGAGAAAAATAGTTTTATAGTAAAGATTAGCTAGTCTATAGTAATAGATTTCTCTAAGCTAGAGCTCCTTTTCTAGTATATCTACTTCTTATACTATATTTAAGCTCTTACTATAAAGTAATTATAATTAGAGGCTTTTAAGAGGTAATAAAACTTAGTATAGTTAAGGATCTAAAAAGGAAAATCTATATATTATACTACTAGATATAAGTATCTATCTTAGTATATCTATAGTAGTACTAAGGAGATAATAAGATATATAATAAGAGTATAGTAAACAGAAATAATAAGGTAGTAAATAGTAATAAAATATAGATCTTAGTATAAAAGGTATAAAGGTCTTAATTCTTAAGTTCTATTCTACTTAGTCTATTTATAGATAGTAGACACTATGTAACAGTAACTATATGCTACTATATAGTGATAAATATATACTATATAGTAAAAGACTAAGTCTAAGCTTTAGTATAGAAAACTTAGTTACCTAGGCTTTAGAGAGATAAAAAAGACTATATAGATAATAAAGAGTTATATAATATTCTCTAAGTTAGTAGTTCTATTACTCTATAAGATCTATAATCTCTTAAAGAGCTTAAGATACTTTCTATAAATACTAAGACATTATATAGAGAAGGTAGGAAACATTCTCTATATTAATATTAAAGAAGTAAAGTTAGTAGAGTATTTTAAATACTTCTTATTAATTATAGATAGTAAAATATATTTCTAAGTGATTATCTTTATAGATATAAAGAATAAACTAATATAGTAGTTAAGGATTTATCTCTAAGAATAGAAAAATACCTTTAGTATAATAGTAAAGATTATTTATATAGATAATATAAAAGAGTTTATAGTAACTTACCTTAAGGCTATATTATAGAATAATAGAATAAAGATAGAGTTATTACTACTATATATATATAAATAGAAAGTATAGTAGAGTATGTAATTTAGATTATTTTAGATAAGGTATATACTTAAGTATTAATTTAGACGTTTTAGTAGATTTATAGCTATATTATTTATAGCAGCAGTTTATATTATTAACTACTTTTATACTATAGTTATTATAGATAAGATACCTATTTAGGCACTCTATAATAAGTTATTAAGCCTAGGAGAAGACTATATACTTAATATAAGCTAGTTATAGATTATTAAGAGTATCTACTTTACTTATATTAATCTAGAAGTCTGAATTAAGAGTAAAAAGATAGTAATATATATAGAGAAAGATATTCTTATTAGTTATTATAGAGACTAAGTATATAGAATATAGATACTAAAGTAAAATAAGAATATTATCTACTTTAAGATTATTTTTTATAGATCTATAATAAAGCTAGAAAAGTATTAATAAACACTACTACTTAATTAAGACCTATAGTCTTAAGGCTATATATAAGAAATTATAAAGTAGATATATAAAATATATCTATAAATTAGAGAGACTAGGTTTTTAAGAAGAAATAGTATAGCTTATATTTATGCTATAACTTTTATAACTAACCTCTTTATAAATAATTAAGAAATATATTTATAGCTTTTTATAAACTTAATAACTATTATAGAAGTATAAAATAGATCTATAATTAACTAATTAGAGTAGGTAGAGATAGTATTTACTAAAAAATATAAGCTTATAGAAAAAGAGATATTATAGTTTATTAATAAGGAGGAGGTACTGAAATAGACTGAGAACCTCAAGACAAAAACAACAAAACCACACACTCCCACACACTTATATAGGAATATTATAATATTATAGCTTTATATCTAGAGGCCCTAGAATAAAGGAAAGGATCTCTCTGAGTATAATAACCTTATTATAGATATAATCTATTAAGTAAAAGTGATAAAAGCTTCTAAATAATAAGATAAACTGTAATAATACTAACTAATAATATTTCTCTGTTCTTCTCCCTACCCTTAATAAGGTAAAAGTCCTACTATACTAAGCTAACTAATATATCTATCTAGGCACTCTCTAAACTGGGTTATTTATACTGCTCTATCTTAATTATCCCCTATAGTCTTATCTTAACGTTCTATAAAGAAGACTATATATTAAAGAAAAATCATATAAATAAAAACTACTATTTATAAAGGAAAAGGCAATCTTTATACTACCTAATTGCTCCTCCTAGGTTATTATAGACCTAATTACTTCTTTTTATAGTTATACTATTTTAGTCTTTTTTGCCCAGGCCTATCTTTTATAGGCTTATAAGCCTTATCCTAATCTAAACCTTACTTATATTATCCCTAACTATACTAGCTAGGTAGCTGTAAAAAGTGGTAGCTATAGTTATCCTTAGAGATACTATCTTTGATCTATTACTAGCAGTTAACTTACTCTATAATATAGTTCTTATAGTTATTATAGATAGGCTTAAGAATATTAGATAAAGTTAGATATAGAGAATATTTTCTAGTAATAATAGTCTGGTATAGTGCTAGAGTAGAGAAGTATAAAGGGGTTATATCTTATCTAGTAGTAAGCAGTCTAGCTAGCAAAATAAAAGGGTTAGATAGAGTTAAATCTAGGTTTATAAGGTTAGAGTTATTATTACTAGGAGGTAGTAGAGTGTTATAGGGACTAAAAGCAGGTAAGTCTAGGTCTATAATAGTGTGGGAGCTAGCCCTACTAGAGTAATAAGGAGTAGGTTCCCTGCTATTAAGCTTACTAACCTAGCCTTTTATATAATATAAGGTAAAAGTTCTTATAGAAAGCCTTAGTATTTTAGAAGGAGGTAGGAAGGAGGGTATTCTAGGTACTAGGGGCTATATCTTATTAGTATTACTATATAATTTTACTATAAAGAGGTTTACCTAGAGTATCTATAAAGGTCTATTACTATAGAGTATAGAGTATTTTATAAACTTAGTAGTGATTTTTAAGATATATTAGGTAATAATTTAGGATTAATTCCTCCTTACTACCCCTTCTATAGCTACTACTAATACTATACTATTAATAATATCCTTATAAATATAAGCTCTAACCTAATCTACTACTCTAAGACTATATATCTATAAATCCTGCTATTAGAGCTAGGATCTAACTATAGTGTTCTTTTAAAGGAGGGTGTAAATATTAATAAGGGCTCTAAGAAGCTTATAGTACTAGGAGAGGTTCTCTATAGCCTCTATAAACAGTTTATTAGAATTTCTACTCTAAATTAGGTTAGTATAGTAAGCAGTTCCCCTTTTCTAGTTTACTACTATTATTACCTAGTAGTTACTACTATGTTAAATATAAAAGATAGTAATATCTAACTAGGTAAGTAGGTTATAATAGGTATCTATAATTAATAATATTAAGACCTAGTGCTTACTAAGAGAGAGTGCTGCTCTTATTTACTAAGTAACTTATCTTTTTAGGGTCTATATATATTTACCTAACCTATATATATTAAACTTAGTAAGGTAATATATCTCTTCTACTTTAAAATAGGTTTCTATTACTAGTTTCTCTTAAATATTATAGAGATAAGTAAGGTAGTATTAGGTAACTAATAGAGGCTACTTAGCCTATCCTCTAGTTATATTAAACTTATAGTAGAATTAGGTCTATAAAGATAGTATAGTATTCTAGCTTAACTTAATATACTAGTTAGATATCCTCTTTTCCTCTATTTTATTTTTTAGTGGTTTTAGGTTACTAGCTAGATCTATAACTAGGGGTTCTAGAATACTATAAGGGTTATTAATATAGATTAGTTATTTAGAGTTATTAATGCAGTAAGAGCTATAACCTAGGTAAAGAGAAGGCTTATTATTATAAAGGTTAAAGGCCCTTTTCCCTATTTATCTATTTTCCTAGTATATAGTAGTGATAATTCTATTTTAGTAGGTATAGTTCTATATAGTATTAACTATAGGGTAATTATTAATAATATCTCTTACCTTAGTATTATAGTTCTTAGATAGACTTAGGTTTAGGTCTATAAGGAGCTTAATAGATATATTAATAGGTATAAAAACTCCCACTACTTAAATATTAGATATAGATACTTTAGGGTTAAGGTTAAGTATCTTAAAGTATCTAAGATAGAGCTATACTAGGGTTAATCCCTCTATAAATATAGAGTTAGAGACTATAGAGTTCTAAGTATAAATTATCTTTTAAATCTTCTTATTATATAGTAGAGAGATAATCTTTTTAATATACTTAGCTCTATTAGTAATCCTTAATAGGGTTAGAAAGACTATACTATCTATCTCTAGATCTCTATTATAGAACTTAGAAGTGATTTAATTTATCTATATATTAAAGATCTCTTTAAAGAAAGGATTAGTTTAGTACTTAGCTAACCCTAGTTATATATAGTAGTAAAACCACTTAAAGTAGAGTATATTTAATATTTATAGCTACTCTTCTTAGAGTTAGGGTATATAGATAACTTTAACTAAGTGCTTAAGGATAGATATTATACTATTAAGAGGCTTATAGATAGCTATTATAGATCTAATTAGTATCTTAAAATATAATTCCACCTTCTTATTATATTAGAAGTTATTATAGAAGTAGAAAAAGCCTAAAAGTTAGTTAATAAGTAAGATAGAGTAGAAGACTACTTCTTTACTAATACTCTTTTTAGCTAGTAATAAGAGAATAAGTATAGTAAGCTAGCTTTTCTATATAGTAGCTCTACTATCTTTAATCTTAGTATTAGTAGAGATATAGTATTATTTAATAAGGCTAATCCTATTAGAGAGGTTATAAGTAAGAAGTTAAAAACTAGTTTCTATATTAAAAGCTAAAGGGAAAGTCTTAGTCTAAATAGTTTCTTATAGATTAAATAAGTTAACTATAGTAACTAACTCTCTTTTATTTCCTTTAGCTTAGCCTAGTTATTAAGATCTAATAGGTTAAGGCTATTAGAGATAAATATAGAGTTAAGTTATAGAGATACTAAAGTAAAGCTACTAAAGCTCTTTATATTTAAGGTTTTTATTTAGTTTAAGAGGGAATTAGAGGCAGAAAGGAAGCACCTACCTAGCTAAGTACTACTTATTAATTTTTATAGCTAGAATATTTAAGGTTCTCTTAAAGAGAATAAAGTTAGTAGGTATAACTATAGTTTCTAAGAGCTTATTATTCTACTTATCTCTCTTCTAAGAAAACTTCTCTAAAGTAGTAATAAGAAATACTTCTTTAACCTAGATATTAGTAATCTTAGTAGGGGAACTCTTAGATAAAGATATTATTAAGAATAGAGTAGATAGAGGTAATTATAGACTTAATTAAGGCTTTTAGTAAGAAGAGAAGGTTATATAAGTAGTATAGAAGAGTAAAGGTCTATAATATTATAAAGAGAGGGTTATATATAGATAAGTATAGATTAGAGTAGGAATTTATACTTAAATATCTATAAAAGGGGCTTAGAATATAAATTAAGTTAAGCTATAATACTAAATTAATTATTAATAGGTTAAATCTATTTATATTAAGAGGGATAAAGCAGTTATTTATATATAGGTTAAAAGGGGCAAGCTACTAGTTACTAATTATTAACTACCTAAAATAAAGAGATAGAATAAGAATAGGTAGTAGGAGGAGGTAGTTATAAGGGTTAACTCCTTTTCTTATCTAATTAATCTTAACTATAAGAAAGGCTTAACCCTTTAAGTAAATAATTTAGTAGGAAGTAGAGTAACTAGGTTATATAACTAGACTTCTTCTAGCTCTCTCTAGCTTTTTCTTCTTTTTCTATAATATAATAGGAATAGTAATCCCTTTTTTATATCTATAAAGTATAACCTTAAGCTTTCTTTAATACTTATTAGTTATAGCTTCTATTAAAAACCCTAATAATCCTTATATACTAACTTAGCTAAGGAAGTATATCTTCTAGCTTTTTATAAATAAACTAATCTCTAATAAGAGAGACTATAACTCCCCTCTATATATTAAGCCCTCTATTAACTCCTTTATAGTAAGTAGACTTACTCCTTTAGCTTTTACTTTATATATTTACTAACCTTTTTATATAAGTTATAGTATTTCTTATATAGTACTTACTTAAGCTTCTAGAGCCTTTCTAGCTATATTAGGAAGTAAACTTCTATATAAAATTCCTGCTTTTAGATAACTATAAGATTATTATTTATTAGTTCTAGGAGGCTTATACTAGTTCTTACTATTAAAGTATAATAAAAAAGGAACTACTATTCTATAGATATATCTTTATTACTTTAGTAGTTATAGATACCTTTAAACTTTAGCTAGTAAAGATAATTAATTCTAATAGACCTAAAGTTAGCTATAGCTTCTATATTTAAGTTAATAGAGGTTATAATATAATCCCTTATAGTAGTTATAAGTAGTATGCTTACTCTCTCTATAATAAGGCTACTAGGGCTTAGATCTATAAGCTATACTTTAAGTATATAAGCATACCTAGTAATACTTATACTAACTATCTTTACTATAAATAAGATTCTAAGTGTTCCTTTAACTCTAAGAGAAACTATAAAGCTTTTAGCTATAGTATAGATAATCTAGAGTAATAGAGTAGTAAATTTAAGGAGGTAGTTACCTAGTTCTAGATTAACTAACAGACTATAGAGAGGTCTAGAATAACTTATCTAGGGTTTAAAACTATAGTAAAGTACTATAAAACTTAACTAAAGAAGTATAAATCTAGGTTACTATTTATTCTTACTAATTACTCTCTAGCTAATTTAAATATCTCTATTTCTAATAAGAGGGAGCAGGTTAAAATCCTAACTAGGGTTTAAAGAAGAAGAGCGGGAAAAAGGAAGAACTAATATAATATTCTATATATATAGCAGTTTTTACAGACCTAAAAATATAAATTAATAAATAAAATCCTCTTTATTTAACCTTAAAATGCTTTAATATATATACTCTATATAAAGTAATATAGGAGAAATCAGGAAAAACCAGGAAAAATTATATAAAATCTTAGTAAATTAGGTAAAATTAACTAGCTATAATAATACTTTTCTAATATAGTAGAGCACCTTAAAATATAGATAGGAGGGTTTTTTTATTCCTAGTTTCTTTAGTAATATAACTATTTATAGCTAGAGAAACTTACTAACCTAACTACTTATATAAAGCTATAGTTATATAAGAGGATAAGCAAAGAGTTAATTTAAAAGCAAGAACGTTATTATAATTACAAAATAGATAAATAATTACTATAAAAGTAAAAACTAAAGAAGAGCAAATAGATAATATAAAATAATATAATATTATATAAAAACACACCCCCCTTAGAATACTAAGTATAGAAGTCTGATCTAGAGTAGTAATATAAAAAATAACTAGCTAGGTATTATAGATATAGCTAAACTATTAAAGTTAAACTATAACTTAAAGACTTTCTAAGTAATAATAAGCTAGAACCTAATACTTAAAGTAGGAAGCTATTTAGTTAAGGTAGGAGGCTATAAAGAGGGATCTCCTAAGATAAAGCATAAAATACCTAAACAGTAATAGAGAGAAACAGAGCACTCTAATTACTAGAAAGGTTATAATATGCTTCTAATAGGTTCTATATAGCAGGACTTACTATAAGTATAGCAGTAATCTTAGTAATATAATCCCTAATATAACTATAGTGCTTAGGCTTAATACTACTATTACTAATAAGATTAGAACTATAAGGGTGTAAGGATAGACTTATATAGCAAGCAGAATAATATAGATATAAGTAAGCTAGCCTTAGTATTATCCCTAAAGTTTATTCTAATATACTAAGCTAGGGAATTATAGTTAAGTAATTAAGGTAGAGAGTATAGTAAGGCTCCCTCTAAAAGTATAAGCCTTACCTATTATAGATATAAAAAGGTATATTCCTCTATAGTAGTGCTAATTCTAATAGGTTATACTATATTATTCCCTATCTTAGTATACTAACTATCCCTAACTAGGTTAAATAGCTAAAGCTCTATATAAAGTTTCTATATTACTCTTATCTAGTTAAGAGCCTCTTTTAGGGCTTATAAATATACTACTAAGTGTGTGATCTACTATAAGATATTACTATCTAGATTACTTATTAATAGAGGGTTAGTATTATTAAGGTTAGTAAAAGGTTCCTCTACTTCTTCTTTATTACCTTTATTAAAGTAGGGGTAACTATAGGTAGAGTAAATCTTATTAAGTTAGTCTATAAAGTTAAGTTTATACTAGTTAATATCTTCTAGTTTCTAAAAACCTTTTAGAGCCTTAATAAACTTCTTCAGGCAGTTTTTAGTATAAGTTAACCTATAAAGGGGTTTCTCTATAAGGGTTTTAAGCTAATATAAAGTATTATTAGAGGCCTTTAAATAGATCTTAAAGAGGCCTTTTTAATAATAGTTAAACTTAGTATTTAAAGACTTATCTATATACTATTTAATATTAAATACCAGGATAAGGTTACCTACTTCTAATTTCTAACTATATAAGATATAGTATTTTTAGTAATTAAACCTATCTATAATATGCTTATACTAAGCTACAATTATCTTCTATATAATAGTATAGTTCTTATTAAGCTATTTAAAAGCCCTTATCTATATAAGGAGCTTCTCTTTAGGTATTATCACTTAGTTTTATACTAATACTCTCTAGGTTAGTATAAATATCTTAATTAGAGTTATAGCTTTATACTTATAGAATAGATAGAAGGAGCTATAGCTAGTTAAGGCTCTAATAGAAGTCCTATTAGTAAATAGTATAGCTTAAAAGGATAGCTAGAAGTCCTTATCTATATTCTTTATCTAAGTAGTGAGGGTATATATAATAGTCTAGTAGCTAACTTTAATAATACTATTAGTGTATAGATTATAGGTAGTAGTAACTTTTTGCTTAAGTCTATACTTATAGTTAAATTTAATAACTATACCTTTATTCTTAAAGCTTCTATTAATAATAAGTATACTATAGAGCTTATAGTAATAAATAATATCCTCCTATATAAACTTAGCAATAAGGTAAGAGTTAGCCTACTATATCTACTAAGCCTCTACCTATTTAGTTAGGAGGTACTAGGCTTTAACTATATTCTATTTACTAACCTTTTATATATCTAATACTATATAAGTAAATAGTAGCTCTAAGAGCGCTAAGAAATAGTAAGGGTTATTTATATACCTAGGTTTATACTTTTAATAATCTTTATAAGTTTAGACTTATTTACTAACTTATTAATAGAGGCTGTATTAGTAATACTATTCTGCTAACTATTTAATAACTATATTATATCCCCTATACCTACTCTCTTAGTATACTTTTATAATAAGCTTAGTTTAGGTCTATAAATTATCTATAACTTATTATAGAGTAGGCTTATATATACTAGGATATATAAATAATAACTTATCCTTTAGAAAGAATTTCCTAGCTTCTTCTTTAAACTTATAGTATAGACTAGACTTAATTCTATCTAGCTATCTTAAGGTACTAAGATAATAGGTAATTTAGCATAAATAGTAATTCTAGTATAAAGAGCTATCTAGTATAGTATTAGGGATATCTATAAGCCTTAGAGACTTTTATAGAATATTATTAACTTTAGTAGTAAGGATCTTAATAGGATAAACTCTATCTCTATCTATCTATACTTTATTAAAGAAAGAGATAGTAATTAGGTCTATAAAGAAGATTTACTTATTAATCTAGTTATTAATTTCTCTTTTAGTATCTTAGTTAAGCTTATCTAATAGTCTACTAAGTTTATAAGATAATCTATTAGCTATAGTATTCTAGCTTCTAAGTAGGTACTTAACTTTAAAGTTAAATATATAAATTTATAAGATCTATTAGATAATAAGAGCTCTAGGTAGGTTAGAGATAGTGCTATTAAGCTAAGTAATAAGAGTCTTAGTATCTATTTTCAGTATAAAGTGGTAACTATAGAGATAAAAGTAAACTTATTTAAGAATCTTAAGTATACTCCTTAACTCCTTCTTCTTAGTATTATAGTTTAGCTCTATGCTAGCCTATAAGCTACTCTTATATCTAGAAACTATATACTTACTGTTAATATATTAACTGAGAATAGTGCCCTAACTAAGGCTGCTAGTATTAACTATAAGATAGATTTTACCTATATTAGTACTATAGTTAAGCTTAATAAGGATAGAAGTAGAGATAAGTTAGTTTTTAAAAGTATCTATAGCTAACTATTAAGGCTAGTTCTATTTAAATAGAGTATTCTTCTTTAAGAGCACTATAAGCAGCCTAGTTATAGCTAAAAACCCCTAAACCTAAATATAATAGAATATTATAATATTAAGAAAGGATCTAAGGTTAGTGAGGTTATTATAGATCCCCTATTCCCTAATTTTAATAATCTTTAATTTCTCTAGCTTTTAGCTATTAGTGCTATAAATATATCTTATAATAGTAATAGATTGCTAGGCCTATTGTAATTTCTTAATAGTAATAGTATAGCTAGCTAACTTAATATTAATAAGAACCTTATTAATATTCTAGATATATTCTAGAATATATCTATATAGTCTGGAGTAACTAGGGACTTCTTTATTATTATATTTTAAGGTAGGGCTCTTAATAGCTATATTATTAAGGAAAGTCTTATAGCAGGTTAGAATTAGGTTATATAGGATTTATATTATAACTTTTATAAACTAGGCTATAGAATTAGTAGCTCCTTAAAGCAGAGTATATATTTAAAGAAGGCTAATTAGTATTATAAAGATTATAATATTATAGCTATATAAATCTAATAGAACTTAGTTATACCTAGAGAAGAAATCTAATAGTAAGAGAAGTTAGTATATTATAAAGTCTTCTAAAAACTTATTACTAGATAGGAGCAAAGCTATATTATATAGGGTAATAGTGTTAACCTTAGTTATAGAGTTAATAAGATATATCTTTCTATTCTTCTTTCTAACTAGAAAGAAGGGGTTTTAGTAGGCTATATAGCTTTACTTAAGAATACCCTTTTTTAGCCTATCTTTTAGGATTATTATTATATTACTCTCTAAGGCTTTTAGGATTAGTATGCTTTTTGCTTACTAAGCTTTATAAAGGATAACTCTAATTACTTATAGAGGAGCTATAGATAGATAAATAGATCTATAATACTTAAAACTCTATATAAAAGCTTTCTCTCTATTACTTAGAACTTTAGAGAGAAGCTCCTTCTCTTTTAGGTTAAGGTAGTTTACTATTATTAAGATTTTATTAAGTTATTTTGCTATAAGTTACTCCCCCTTAGAAATAGTTAAAAACTTTAGTTAGATAAGATCTATAAAAGCACTTTCTAATACTAATCTAAGGTTCTCTTTTACTTTTACTTAAGCCTTTAATTTCTACTCTAGGTTTTCTTTAGATACTAAGCTATTAGAAAGTAAATTATTAACTAGCTAGACTTTCTTATCTTTTATCTTATATATTATATTAACCTCTCTATATATAAAAGATAGAGTGTTATTATAGATATAATTAGTTTTCAGTTTATCCTAGATTTTTATTAAAACCTTTTTTAGAAGGTTTTCTCTCTAATAGAATTAATAGTATATCTAGGTGTTAGCTATATTAAATCTAATTTCCTATTCTAAGTTAAATAGATTTATAAAGAGTAAGGAGCATATTTTAGTAAAAAGGAGAAGTTACTAAAGCTTTTTATTAATTATAAACTTTAGTAAGTTAGTCTTATATACTACTTACTCCTTATAATACTTCTAGATAATAAAGTTAAATTTCTTAGCTATATAGCTAAGAGCTCTAATATACTTAGATCCTCTTATATTAAGGATATTAATAGCAGTCTTCTAGTTTTTAAAAAGGGTAGCCTTACTATATATAAAGAGGTGCTTAGCTATTCTAAATAATATAAGCTTAGTGCTATTATATAGCTTAGTAGGGATTAGCTCTTTCTTTTATTAATAGGTTAGCTAGTCTCTATCTCTACTTTATTTCTAAAAAAAGAGAGGTTTACTTAGAATATTAGTTAGAAGTACTAAAACCTCCTCTATCTTATAGCTAGGTATATAGTTAGGGTTTATATAGTTAGCTTTCTTCCTCTTCCTTTAGTAATAATATCTATAAAACTCCTTTAAAAAGGGTTTATAATAGTTAGGGTGCTACTTATCTTTATAGAATTAGTATTTAGAAGTATATTCTTATAATTCTAAAATAGCCTGGATAATTACTTCTATTCTTAGTATAATAGCTTACTTAAGGGAAACTTTAAGTATTATATAAAAGATATTACTATCTTTATTAAATATTACTAAAACCTCCTTATTCTCTTCTAATTTCTCTTAGACTAGAAAGTTAAAGCTCTCTAGTAAATTAGTTTCTACTATTAGTATTATCTCCTCTAATATATATAGACTAGGCTAGCCTTTCTAGTTATAAAGCTATAATTATAAACTCTTATTTAGTTATCTATTAATTTCTATAATTACTAAGCTAGCTGCTATATTAGGATTAGTAGTAGTAGCCTCTATTTTCCCTCCTCTATAGAAATTAAATAAGCTTACTAAGTATAAGAGAAGCTAGTAGGGTTAAAGAGTATAGTAGTAAAGTAACTAATAGAATTTAAAGTATAGAATATTAAAGAAGTATAGATTTTCTAATTACTAGCCTAAAAGATACTAATTATCTAAGTTAGTAAGTATTTTAGTATTATTCTAGTATATATAATAAATAGAGCTCTAAGAATTATATTCTTAGATATCTTACTATATAGGTTAATAAAAAAGAGGATATTAGATATATAATAGCTACTAATATAGATATCCTTAACTATAATACCCTTAAAAGTTACTATAACTTAAATATCTATAAAGCCTTAAACTCTAAGATATATAGAAATAATACTCTTTTATATTTTATTATAGCTAATATACTTCTCAGAGATAATATTAATAATAGTATTAGTATTAATAATCCTATACTACTCTAAGTATATAGACTAGCTAATCCTTATAGCAATCTAGAAGTATAGTATAATAAAGTCTTATATAGTAAAGACTCTATATTAGTAGGTAACTATAGTATAGTATAGGTGCTTTACTAAATTATTAAGGAAAGTAACTAGTATATTAAGGTTCTCTTTAGGTTAAGTGCTAGGCAGAATAATATCTATTATATTAATACCTACTATACTATAGAGAGGTGGTTAATTAAAAACAGAAAGTACTAGGCTGCTTATAAAGGCTTAGAAACTATAAATTATATCTATAAAGAGAGGAAAGATATTAGTTAAAGAAAAAGGGGTTAGACAGAATACTAAGTAAAAGAGGATTATATCTAAACTCTACTCTTAGTCTAGTATAGTAGCTCTATAAAGTATCTAAACTACTATAGCCTCCTCTTTATAAACTTAGGCTTAAATATAGACTTTAATAGCACTAATCTCTATCTATAAAAGTGCTTTATACTAGGATATAAGGATTAGGTCTACTTATATATTATTCTAATACCTAATTTCTTATATAAGCTAGCTACTTAATCTAGAGGCTTTTATAATATAGCTAAGTAGGTCTCTCTCTATAGATATAAATATATCTAGCTATTAATTACTATTCTGCTAGAGGTAGTTCTAGATAACTAGCTTTATATACTTATAGACTATATTATTATAGTTATACTAGACTTAGTAAAAAAAGGATTTAGGGATAGTAACCTTTCTATCTACTTACTTAGCTTATAGATCTTTAGTAAGAATTTAGCCCTCTAATATTATAATAAAAGATTTAGGTTAAGGGGCCTTAGCAGCTTCTAAGAGGCTATTATTAACTAGGATATCCTTATCCTTATCTATAACTTTCTTAATATAAAGCTCTAGGAGTAGGGTAGGAAAATAAGCTATATTTAGGTCTATAATATAGATTCTTTTCTCAGATCTAGTAGTAGGGTAAAGCATTATATAGTAATTCTAAGTCTATAACCTAATTATAGTATTAACGCTAGTATCTACAGAGAGGATAATAGCTAGGGCACTAGGAGCTAGCATATAGACGTTAAGGATATTATAGATAGTATCTAAGATCACTATATTAGTAAGAGGGGTCTTTATAGCTAAAGTAGAGATTAGAGGCCTTAGAGTTCTCTATATAGTATACTAAGTATACTTATTAAACTGCTTATAGCTCTTAAACTAGAACTTAACTTCCTAAAAGCTTAGAAAGTATCTATAAAAGGTAAGGATACTAGCTTCTAGCTGCTTAGTTTTATCTATACTAGCTATAAGGATTAGAAAAGAAATAATTATTAAGTTATACTAGCCTTATTAGCAGCCTTTATTAATCTCCTTATTAGGAACCTAAATATAGAGGGGATTCTATAAAGTGCTAATCTATTAATAGCCTTTATAAAATAAGTATAACTTTATATTAAAGAAGGCTCTAGTAGCTTTATAATCCCTAATAAGATATCCTTCCTTACTATAAGTATAATAGATATTAAAGTTAATAGTTTCTATAAACCTTAGAGGTCTTAGCTAGTAGTGAGATTTAAGGCTTATAGAGCCTAAGTAACTACCTCCTCTTAGATTAAAGAGCATATAGCTATATTCTCTATATATAGAGCTATAGTTATAAGAGTTACCACTATAATAGTTATATTATAAGGGCTTCTATATAGGCTAGGTATTAGATATATTAATAGTATATATACTAACTTTATTAATAGCATAATTATATTAAGGGGTATTAGAGTAATACCTAATTCTAATCTACTTAATCTCTATATCTTTAAGGCAGGTAGTAAGGTTATCTACTTAGGCCTTCTAGTTAGAAGTATTAGTTATCTTATCCTTTAGCTTAGCCTTTATAGATAATACTCTTAATTACTTATACTTAAGTATAGTAATTAGTATACTAGCTAGGATATCCTCTCTAATACCTTATAGTTATATATATACCTATTAAGACTAAATCTATTTAGTAATTATAACCTCTATCTAGATCTAAGAAACTAAAAGGAGACTTTAGTAGTTCTTATAGAGGATCTTTAAAATATACCTTATAGTCTGCTTAGAGAAGTAGTAAAAGATAATATAGTTAATCTCTATATTAAATAGTATAGAAAGTCTCCTTTTAGCTACTCTATCTTAAAGGTTACTAATCTTAGTAAGAAACTTAGAGATATACTTAAAATTACTAATTTCTAGGCTAGAAATAAGGCTTTAAAGCTTTTTATTAAGGTTTAGATAAGTATTTAGGTCTATAATACTATATATCTTATAGAGATTATTCTTAAAAGAGAGCTAATTATTATATTAAGTAGAAATACTTTTAAAGATTTACTAATAGGCTTTAATATAGTACTAGCTAACTAGAGTAATTATCTTTTCTTTATTCTAGCTATAAAGCTTAGTATAGAATAGATAATCCTTAAAGAAGTTAGAAATATTATTACTAATAAACTTAGAAGCCTCTAAACTATAAGGAATAATTAGAGTAGTAATATGCTACTTCTATATAGCTTTAGCTAATTTCTTAATTACTTCTATAGTACTAATAGTAAGCAGAGAGGCTAAGTCTCTTATAGAAGGCATAATAGTAACCTTTATAGATATAACCTTATCTAGCTGCTAGCCTAGACCTACTCTCTATAACCTAAGGAAAGCTATATCTCTATAGTCCTTATACTTATTATAGATATTCTCACTAATATAGACTTAGTAACTAATCTTAGTGCTTTAGAACTATAAAGGCAAAGACTTCTTAAATCTATTATTATCTATAGTAATAGAGTAAAGGGCTTATTCCTAAATATTTTTAAATATAGCTCCTTTAAAGGGTTCTATATTTAAAGTATAGTTCTTAGAGCTAGAAGAGTTTAAAGCAGATATACTAACTTTAAGAGCTCTTCCAGATTTCTTAAAGTATTACTTAGATATAGTATAGAAAGTAGTTAATATAATTTATTATAGTTTAATATTAATATTAATACTAAAGTTTATTAATATTTAAATTATCTAATAATAAAAGAGAAGAGTTATATAGTGATTTAATCTATAATAATTAAATAGATAGAGAGAAAGAGAGCTTTAACCTCCTTTTCTTTCTAAGTAGTAGTTATAAATTATAGGCTAGGGGTGGTTATAGCCTCTATCCCTCCTATAAGTATACAGGCTCTCCTTTTTAATATAGCTAGGAGTAGTTATAGCCTTTATCCTATCTATAAGTTTATAGACTCTTTTCTATTCTTTTTTATAAGTAATATAATACTATAATTTCCTTAATCTTATAGATATTAACTATATAGTAACTAAGATAGGGCCTAAATCCTCTTAGTTAAGCTTATTAGCCTAACTAGTATTATTAATTTATTACTTTATTACTAATTATTAAGTTCTAGGTTATAGAAAGTAGATACTAGCTCCACTTTTATAAAGACTAAGGAGAAAAGAGAAAACTTTTTAATTTAGTAAAGTCTAAAGCTATTATAGTTAGATTTTTAGGGTTTTAAGTATTTCTATTAAAAACTCTAACTATATAGCTATTATACCTAGTGTTTTCTTAGATTAGGTTTATAAAGAGACTTCTAAATATTATTTTATAAAGTCTATTATTATTACTGCTAAGTTTATAAAGTTAATATTCTATTAAGTAGTTAGGATAATATATTATAGTTCTATATTAAATATAAGCCTATTTATATAGTATAGAAGTATACCTCCTTTTAAGTACTATAGAGGAAGTTTTAAGAGAGAAAAATCCACTTCTAGGCACTATTAAAATAGACTAAGAACCTTAAGATAAAAATAATAAAACTACACACTCCCACACACTTATATAGAAATATTATAATATTATAGCTTTATATCTAGAGGCTCTAGAATAAAAGAAAGAATCTCTCTGAGCATAATAACCTTATTATAGATATAATCTATTAAGTAAAAGTGATAAAAGCTTCTAAATAATAAGATAAACTATAATAATACTAACTGATAATATTTCTCTATCCTTCTCCCTGCCCTTAATAAGGCAAAAGTCCTGCTATACTAAGCTGACTAATATACCTATCTGGGCACTCTCTAAACTAGGTTATTTACACTGCCCTATCTTAGTACTATAAAGCTTCTAACTAATAGCTAAATAGATTTAAAATTATAAAAGAACCTATAGTAAGCTTATAAAGTATAAAGTATAGAGTATAGAAAGAGGCTTTTTATAAGTCTCTAGATAAGGCTTTACCTAAATATATACCTTAATATCTTAAATAGTATTATTAAGTTTATAGTTATAACGCAGCCCCCTGCAAAAAAGACTATAATAAATTTACCTAATTTATAAGTATAATTTAAGAAACACTATAGAGGCACTTTAACCTATACTCTTTACTAGTTAAGGATAATAATATAAAAACCCTATATATTTCTGCTAGTAAGCAAAACCTTATATAAATTTAGATATATACTTTAGCTAAATAGACTAGAGAAATAGTAATAGTATAGATAATACTATGCTATATATAATAGAGCTGATTATATTAGAGCTAAGTAGGTTACTAAGGCTCTTATAGCTTTGGAAAAATACCTAAAAGGTAAACCTTTTAGTAAGGTATATATAAGAGATAACTCTTTAACCTCCTAAGAGGTTTTTATAGCTAGAAGTATAAAAAGCTCTGCTATAAGCAGGGCTTTATACCTATCCCTCTTTCTTATTCTTATTCTATAATATATAATAAGTTCTCTAAGATATTAGTACTAAACCTAGTATATTAATATACTAGCTATATATAAGGTATACTTATTAACGTTAATAATATATAAAATATTATATAAGAGTTTAGTATTAATATAATTAATAAGGCTCTCTGTTTTATTAAGCAGTCTATATAATACTAAGAGTATATTATTAATATAGCTTTTAAGAGAGCTCTTATTAATACTTCTATAAAGAACTTATAGATATACTAACTTATTATAAATAAGTAAGTAGACTTAGTAGTAGAGGTTAGATAGGTTATTAAGCACTCTATAGAGTAGCTCCTCTTTAAACAGACTCTCTATAATACTAAGGCAGAGGCAGCTCTTTGGGGCTTAAATATTGATAAGTATAGCTTGCACTAACTATAATATAGAGAGAGCATTACTAATAATAGTATAGCTAGTAGATAAAGTAGTAATAGAGATAGTATTAGTAGCATAGATAATAGGCAAGAGGATAAGTTAATAGATATTATTATTAAACTGTGAAGTTAAGGATTATAAAGCTATAGATAGGTATATATAAGTGTGGCTATAGTTAGGAGAGGTGGTTAGTAATTATAATTATATAACTAAAGGCTATATATATTATCAGGAGGCGCAGCACAGAGTTAGAAGGTCTGTGCAAAATAAGTAAAATCACTATACAGTGGCCAGGGGCCTTAAATAGTATTATAGTAGATTCTAGTAGCCTATATATAGCAAAAAGAATATTCTATATAATAATAGGACTTTATTAATATATATTTAAATAGAGAGCTAGAGAAAGCAGTCTATATAATATCTTTCTCTTTAATTAAGGAGTTCTTTATAGATCTATAATATAGCAGCTTTATAGCTATATATAGTTATAAAAAGATTAAAAGTAAGTTATTAAACTCTATAAAGCTCTATATAAGCTATAATAGAGTAGGAGATAGTAGTAAAAGAAGTTATAAAAGATCCTTTAGTAAGTAGGATTTTTATTATTATACTTAGATAATATAACTTACTATAATAAAACTCTTAATGTTATAATAATAATAGATATTAATAATATTTTAGTAATAAAACTAAAAGCTACTCTAGATATAATCTATAAATATATAAGTAATAAGATTAAGGTTAATAACCTTAGAGTATTTAATAGCTTCCTTAGTATTTAACTTATCTTTAATAAAAAGTATTAGAGAATTATTATTAGCTAAGAGATATACTTAGCTAATATAGTATAAGAATTTAAAGTAGAGATTAGGTTTATAAATATACTTATTAAGATTAGAGTACTTAACTTTATAGTTCCTAGTATAGAGATCTTATTAAATCTAAATCTCTAAAACTAATACTAAAAAGTATTAAGTAAAGTTAGCTTTAGAGTATTTATAATATAGCTAAACCTCTTCTTTAGTATAAAACTATAGGCTAGATTTTCTTATTATCCTAATAAGTTATATAAAATAAGTATAAAGTACTTAATATAGTATTTTAATATATATCTCTCTTTTATAATAAGTTATAATAATAAATATAAAGCTAGAAACCTAAATAAATAGAGTCTCTATAGCTATATTAATAATAACTATACTAACTATAAAGATATAGTATACTTAATAGTAAAATAGATCTTCTTTATAGTTAATAAGTCTACTTTATAAAGATTATAATAATAAGTAATAATCTCTAAGTTCTTAACTAAAGCTAAGTACTATATAGTATTATTAATAATATTAAAAATACTTTAGATATATAACTTCCTAAGTAAACTTAGAGTAGAGCTTAAAGAACCTCTTTATATATAGATTAATAATATAGAAGCTATTATATTTATAAAGAGAAAGTTTATAAATAACTATATAAAGTATATATAGATTTATAACTACTTTATATAAGAGATTTTTAAATATAGTGAGGTTAATTTTAAGTATATATTATTAATAGATAATATAGCTAACTTATTTATAAAGCTACTTAGAAAAATAATCTTTAAATAACTCTATAAGAGAAGTAGTATAAAGCTATTTAGAGCTAATATTACTATAGAGAATTATACTAAGAAGGTTTAATATATATATAAACTATATTTTTAGTGAGGAGAAGTATTATAACTATAAGTAGCACCTTACTATAATAAGCAGGCTATATATAGTATAATATTAAGCTATATATAGATTAGAGATATAAGTAGTAACTTAGGAGCTTAATAATATATAAGGAGAGAGCACTTGGCATATTATAATTTAGTATAAGGATAGCTTTGCTTATATAACTTTAATTAACACGCTTATCAGACCCTTATTTCTGACCCCTAACTGCGTATAGGATCCTTGTTATTATAGCAGTGAGCACGCCCGGGCTACTTTAGACCCACGCGCGACTTACACTGTGTAATAACAAGGATCCTATGCGCAGTTAGGGGTCAGAAATAAGGGTCTAATAAGCGTGTCGATTAAAGTTATATGAGCAAAGCTATCCTTATATTAAATTATAGTGTGCCTAGTGCTCCTCTTATATATTATTAAGCCTCTAGGTTATTGCTTATACCCTTAAATTACTACTTATACCTCTAACCTATATATAGCTTAATATTATACTATATATAGCCTGCTTATTATAGTGAGGCACTGCCTGTAATTATAACACTCCTCCTCACTGAGAACTTAGTTTATATATATATTAAACCTTCTTAGTGCTATCCTCTATAGCAGTATTAGCTCTAAATAGCCTTATACTGCTCCTCTTATAAAATTATTTAAAGATTATTCTTCTAAGCAGCTTTATAAGTAGGTTAGCTATATTATCTACTAATAATATATACTTAAAGTTAACCTCACTATATTTAATAACCTCTTATATAAAGTGGTTATAAACCTATATATGCTTTGCACAGTTATTTACAGACTCCCCCTTTATAAGCATAATAGCTTTTATATTATCTACCTATATATAGAGGGGTTCTCTAAGCTCTACTCTAAGTTTGCTCAGGAAATTATATATTTAAAGTGCTTCTAATATAGCAGATAATACTATATAGTACTTAGCCTTAGTTAATAACTTAGAGACTATAGCCTGTTATTATAATCTCTATAATATAGGCCTATTAGCTATAAAGAAGATCTATTCTATTATTAAGCATACTATATTCTTATAGCTAGTATAGTTACTATTAATATAGCTATAGAGACCCTATTTATTTAGGTTTCTAGTCTTATATTTATTATTATAACTTATTATAAAGAAGGGATATATACTAAGATACTATATTAAGCGCTTCACACCCTTCTTATATAACTTATTAGAATAATAGAAGAACCTAGCTTATAGTTTTATATTAAAGGAGAGGTTTAGCTATATTATAAGCGCTCTAAAGCTAACTTTACCTAATACTCTCTAGTACTAACTTTAGAGATTTAGATCTAGTAAGATCTCTATACTAAGGACTACAAAGTTAAGTATCCTGGTCTTAATAGGTATCTTTATAGGCTTAATCTCTACTCTAAATTCCTATACTATATTAGCTAAGTATATCTCTTAGCTAATAATAGTCTTCTAATACTTCTTATTAAAGATAAGTTAAATACTAAGGAAGCTATTAGATACTCTAAGATTATTAACCTTAATCTTATTACTTATATATTTATAGATTATATCTAGAGCAGCTTCTAGCCCTATTACTAGAATATTATTAATATATATTGCTATTATAATATCTAGAGTTCTATTATAATAAGTTATATTATCTAAGTATAGTAGTATAAATCCTATATACTAGAGAATCTCTTATAACTTCTTCTACTACTATCTCCCACCCTGTTATAGCCTATATAGAGCTTTATAGAGTCTAATAACTTACTCTTAATCTTCTTTATAATTATATATAGCTATAAGGCTACTATATTATAGGTCTGTAAAGAACTCCTTAATTAAAGGGAAAAGTATTATATAGACTGCCTCCTCTAGCTCTCTATTTAAATATATATTAATAAAGTCCCACTACTATATAGAATACCCTTTTTGCTATATATAGGCTAATAGGATTTGCTATAATACTATATAAGATATTAAGGTATATATCTAGATAAAGTCTTACTCTAAGACTTATAAAAAGCCTCTTACTATAATCCACGCTTTATACTTTATAAGCTTACTATAGGCTTTCTTATACTTCTAAACCTATTTAGCTATTAGTTAGAGGCCTTATAGTGCCTCCTCCTTATTAACAAACTATAAGACCCCTTTTTCTATAAGCCTATATATTTCAGTAAAAGCTACCTCTACCCACTCTAACTAGTTATTTATAGATCTATTCTATACTTCTATAATAGTAGTTAGATCTATATAAGGCTATAAACTTATTTCCTAATTACTTATAAAGGGGTTAGTTATAAAAGCTATAGTGTAAGTATAAGCTATACTCTCTCCTCCTAGAGATCTAGTCTCTCTGATTTATAGATATACTTTATATATCTAGTCTATAATTTCTTATATATAGCTCTGGGACTATAGGCCTTAGCTAGATAGTAGCATTTACTAGCACTCCTCTAGCTCTATTATAGGTTTATAGAAGATAATATTAGAGCAGATAATAATCTTATCCTGCTCTAGTATCTATATCCTATATACTTAGTCTCTATAATAACTAATAAGAATATCTTTCTCTATATATACTGCTATCTTTTTGCTCTTAACTTAGACTTCTAGATTAATATAAGTAAAGCAGATACTTCTAATAACTTATAACTAGCTTATATTAGGTATATAGTTTCCTCCTAGGCTTAATAACTTATTATAGAGCACCTAAATAGGCGTCTTACCTATAATAGCTATAATATAGGAGCAGTTAATAATATAGACTACTACTATAAGTAAATATAGCTATAAATCTGCTAAAACCTCTAAATTAATACTTAAAGTGTATATCTTATCTAGAATAATCCAAATTACACACTCTGCTATACTATTCTACTTATATATATATAGTAGCAATAACTCTATCTTTATCCTATTATCCTATAATATAGCTTTAAGGTAAGTTACTATAAACTCCCCTATATTATCTATATAGATAATCTTTACTATTATATTAAAGGTATTTTTCCACTCTTAGAGATAAATCCTTAACTAATATACTAGCTTATCCTTTATATCTATAAAGATAATTGCTTAGAAGTATATCTTATTATTTATAACTAGTAAAAAGTATTTAAAGTACTTTACTAGCTTTACTTCTCTAATATTAATATAAAGAATATCTCCTACCCTCTCTATATAGCACCTTAGTATTTATAGAAAGTATCTTAGGCTCTTTAAGAGATTATAGGTTTTATAAAGTTATAGAACTACTAACTTAGAGGATATTATATAGCCCTTTATTATCTAAATAGTTTTTTTTATCTCTCTAAAGCCTAGATAACTAAATCTCCTATACTAGAGCTCAGATTTAATCTTCTACTATATAGTATATATCACCTATATGCTTAAATCTCTCTTATATATTATATTAAGGTTAAAACCTCTTTAGTATATATTAAGTATTATAAATACTTACCTATTAGCTCTAATAAGCTTATTCTTATTAAGGTAGCCTCTACTAAGGTAAAGTCTCTCTCTGCTGAATATATTAATAGGGAAGCTTAGTGTATATAATATATCTTATAATTATATTAACTCCTTATTATTAAAGCATAGTATAACTATTCCTATATACTTAGAGTAGATAAATCCTCCTCCTATATATATTATATATAGGGTTATTAACAAGGCATACTTATTATTATTATACTATAATATATTATTTATTATATATATATTTATACCTATATCTTACAGCTAAGCACTATTACTTTACTTAACTATTCTCAGAATAGTCTCTTCTCTTCTAGTATTCTTAGGCATAGTTTTATATACTAAATATATTCTAAGATTACTCTATACTACCTAAAAGTTATTTAAGTCTATAAAGGTATAGCAAACTTATTCTATTATCTTCTAACTCTCCTTTATAGACTTCTTCTTAGATATATCTATCTTATTATTACTCTTTTATAATATTAATAGACTTTTATTATTAGCTTTATAGGTAGGATATACTTACTATATAGTATTAGTATAGCTATAGCTATAATAATTATAGCCTATATAATTCCTCTTCTTAGACTTCTTTTTAGTATCTCTCTTAGATACTTTATCTATTATTTATATAATAAGCATAGAC
Source organism: Colletotrichum neosansevieriae (assembly GCA_036785495.1). NCBI lineage: Eukaryota > Fungi > Ascomycota > Sordariomycetes > Glomerellales > Glomerellaceae > Colletotrichum > Colletotrichum neosansevieriae. The sequence continues at coordinate 41,474 of JAVHLV010000088.1, read as the reverse complement.
TTCACCTTACTAGTTATATAAGCCTTATCCTAGAGGTCTGCTATAAGTTCTTTAACTGTTATTATAGACCTATTATAATACTTTAACCTCTAGCAAATAGCCTAGTTATAGTACTACTCTTTAGCTCCTTAAATAAATACTTAAATAGTATCTTTAAAAGAGATAGTACTGCCTGCTTATTAATATCTATACTATAGCTTACTAAACTTTAAGATATATAATATAGAATTACTCTTTATAAGCTTAAGAGTATATATCTAATCTTATATTTATCCTCTCAGGATAATACTAATACTAGTATATATCTATATAAGGGTGTTCTAAATCTTAGAACTACTCTATATATATACTATAAGGAATAAAGGCCCTTCTATAAGGTTATTATATATCTTAATTATAATCTAGAGATCCTCTACTAGGATTAATATATCCCTAAAAGTTACTCTATAAACTGCTATTAAGATTTATACTTATATTAACTATATAATCTAATTTATAGATCCTTTTAAGTATAGATCCTTAGAGAACTTTATTTTAAGGCTCTTAAACTAATCTAAATCTGGTTTAGGGGTCTTACTAGGTATCTATATTATTAGCAAAGTATCTATTATTATAATATCTAAATAGCTAGTCTCCTTCTATATATTAAAGTAGAAGTAGGCTAGGCTTACTAAGGTCCTTAATAGTAGCAGTACTATTAGAGAGGATATATCTCTGCTACTATTATAAACTATAGGCAGTACTAAAATAGTCCCTTATATATTCTATAATTATATTTAAAAAGCATCACACTCTTTATATACCTATTAGTAAGCTAACTATAGCTTAGTAATCTTCTACTAAAGATCTATAATAACTTTATCTTAAGGTCTTACTACCTCTAAGCTCTATAATATACTTACTATAACTATAGGTAACTATATAACTTCTCAGGAGCATATTAATAAGCCTATAACACATATATTATATTAGATAGTTATATAACTTTATTTTACTATTCTAGTAACTACTATAAGGTAGATCTAATTTGCAATATTATATTAGTTATACTACTATATAATAATAAGGATTCTATATGCAGTTAGGGGTCAGAAATAAGGGTCTAATAAGTATATTAATTAAAGTCATATAAGCAAAGCTATTCTTATACTAAATTACAGTGTGCCCAGTGCTCCTCTTATATGTTATTAAGCCCCTAGGTTATTGCTTACACCCTTAAATCACCACTTACGCCTCTAACCCGTATGCGGCTCAATATTGCGCCGCGCGCGGCCCGCTTATTGCGGTGAGGCGCCGCCTGCGGTCGTAACACACTGCGCGTTCCGGACCCTACAATCTGACAATACCAGCCCCAAAAGGCTAAATGCTTGGCATGACGGGAAAATTGATTTCCCGGCTCCCCACAACGCCCGGACGCGTTGGTACTGAGCACCACGCCGAGAGCACTCCATCAGCGGTAGGCTAGTCGCCGAATTCATTGCATCTTCCTTCGCTCTCACAAGCTACAAATTTTGCTCAGTGTCCTCAATCTATACTCTGAGCAGCGCATCGCTGCGACCGGCCCTGAAGCCATGAATCGTCTCTGGACAGAGGTAATCGAAGAAAACCCTATCGCAGACGGCCTCGATGGGTTCCGAGCATCCTTTAGGTCGGTTTGCCAAGCCGCGAGCAAAGCTCAGACTTCCGCTGTGCTCAGGGGACTCGAACCGGATCGTGAGTCCGACGGCCTAGCTCAACGCTCAACTAGATTGAATCAGCTGACCCTTTTATAGAACTGCAGAACCTCATGTTTACCCTTTTAACAGCGCTTCAAGGCCTTCCAGCAGCTCGTGCTCTTCGAGCGAATAATGGGAAAGGCCTCTTCATTGAGATTACAAGGCTGAATGCGGCTATCGTGACTGATGGCTTCGACCCGGATCGATTCTGTCCCCTTCTGAAAGCCTCCGTCGAAGGAGCCGACGACTCTACTATATGGGAGCAGGTGAAGAGTGCTGTTACCGAAGCAACTCCGCCTCCCCGCCCTATCGCTTCTTTGACTCAACAAACCCCATGGGTACGCAACACTAGTAGCTTTACGAACTCATCGGAGTACCGCAAACATGTGGACGCCATTTTGAAGGAAGAACTTGGCCACATATATGTCGGTATCCCAATGTTTTGGGACAAATACTTCGGTGGCGTTGATGGGCTTGACACGGCGTCGAAAGCTTTCTTCGAACAACGTCTAAAAGGTCCGAGTCTGATGTTTGATGATGGATGGACAACCTGGCCGACAAGCGCCAAGGAAGATGATGTCCTTAGATGGTTGTCAAGCTTCAGTCAAAAGCTCGCAGCATTTGCCTCTGATCGACGATCAAGTCTTTCGCCTCCCCGAAGGCCGTTGGCAAAACCGAATGTGCCGATCGACGGGTCTGTGGCGAAGCGGAAGCTGGATATTGGCTTCGTGAGCGACCCTGCAGCCAAAACAGACACAAGGTGTCACTGGTCCCAAATACTGGTCCCCGGAGAGCTGAAAAGCAACCCTCGTGCCGATACGGCCGCAGAGGCGTGGCTTGACCTCGGGAGATACGCACGGGAAGTGTTAGCTGCACAAGACACTCGGCGCTTTGTCATGGGCTTTACAATCTGTGGATCTCTTATGAGAGTTTGGGTGTTCGACAGACTCGGCGGCATAGCATCTGAGCAACTCGACATCAACAAAGATGGTCTCAAGTTTGTTTCTGTTATGCTGGGCTTCTTATGGATGAGCGAGGAAGAGCTTGGATTTGATCCCACGATACAGAAGCATGATGACTATCGATTTATCGAGATTGAGCGGGAGGGAAACAAGGAGCGGGTCATTATTGACGGAGTGATGCTACGGGCTCGTTGTATCGCCGGCCGAGCAACAACCTGTTGGCGAGCGCATCTCGATGGCCACCCAGAGACGCCATTGGTCATCAAAGACTCTTGGCAGTACCCCGAACGCGACGAGGAGGGCGAGATGTTGTCAGAGGTGACAACTAACGGCATCGTTAACGTGGCTCGCTACTATCATCACGAAACAGTGCTAGTCAATGGCATAGATGATGATACTCGAAACTGCGTTCGAAAGGGACTAGATACAACAACAGCTTCGAACTATCGACCAACTCGCCCACAGCAATCAAGCAAAGCGGTATCAAGAGGGCTGCGGAAGAGTCGGACCAGCTCTAGCAGGAAGCGACTATCCAGCCAAACAGACTCTGTCCTACCTCCAAGCAAACGATCCTGCCCAGCTTCCCCGACGAAGACTTCTACTCTCCCGCCAAATAGAGTGCACCGACGTGTTATCGTCAAAGATTATGGCAAGGCCATATACAAAGCAAGTTCTCCCCGGGCACTGCTTGCTGCCCTTGAGGGTTGTATCGAAGGCCACGAATATTTGCATCGTGCAGGTGTTCTCCACAGAGATATATCAATTAATAACCTTATGATCAACGAAGATAAAGAAAGTCCATCCTGGCCATCGTTTCTCATCGACCTTGACCTCGCTATCAGAGACGACCGGGTTTATGCCTCAGGGGCAAAGGGCAAGACTGGCACCAGGGCGTTCATGGCAATTGGGGTGCTTTCCGGCGAGCAACATAGCTTTATGCATGATCTCGAGTCATTCTTCTGGGTCTTGTTCTGGATATGCATCCACTATGAAAATGGCAAAGAAATTGGAACAACCCGGTACGACAGGTGGAATTATGAGGTCGACAGCGAATTAGTTCTGCTCAAATCTGGAACTATATCCGATGAAAGTTTGTTCCTCAAGATATGTGAGAACAACTTTACGTCTCAATACCGACCATTGATCCCCTGCGTCAATCGACTACGAAGGCAAGTCTTTCCAAATGATAAAACGTGGAAGAAGGCCGAGCCAGCCCTCTACACGTCGATGAAGAGGATTCTTCACGATGCATAGAATGGTCTAGATGTACGGGCTGACGGATAGGTTAATATACGGGACTACCAGGCCAGGCTGGATTGTCTTTCCGAGCCACAGAGAAATGCGATGGACTCCTTCGTTACACAGAAGATGGAAGACAGCCGCAATCAAGAGAGCAGGACATGGGTGGACAAGGGTGCCAGAGATCGTCTAGCTGCGTTGCTCGTTTGATATTCCCTGGTTGGCAAACTTTGGTTTATACGGCGTCCTATATTGTTTTACCATCGATCTAGCCGTACATCAATGTGCTCCCTCTAGACATGAGGGATTCCGTACGACATGCTTCCACGTCCATTTGTTTCGGTGCCGCACGTGCGCTGAGAAGTGACGGATGGCACAAGAGTGCGCCCACGTGATGATAATGATGCGTATATGTCGACGAAAGGATTCATCGAATCGAACAGAGTTGTCACTGACCAAATTGGGGTTGGTGGATGTAGAACAAAGGTGTCCCGTTAATTTCCCACTACGAACCCGATGCCGAGTCTACCATCAGACAACATCGTCAGAATCTTGAATCGACTGCTGAAGGGCAGGGAGACTGCTGTGGCCCAACAATAATGAGTAATACCCCAGACAAGAACTAGGCATTGAGCATCTTTGCTCTACTACGCAAAAGATCTATCGCTATCAACTGTGTTGCCAGCTACCAGCGCGGTGTTTTAAGCCCGATATGGGCTAGCCGGCTATCGGAAAGTGAAGCCAAGGCCTAAGAGCTGCCAGGGCCGTGCTCCGGAAGTCCTGACACATGAGCGTAATCGCTCCCGGCGTTGAATATACACTCTAAATCTAGATCGGACCATATGGGTCATCGTACTGTAATTGCTGCGTCTAACCTTTCTGCGTGAAGGCCGGGGCCTTGGTAAAACAAGCCGGGGCCAAGTGGTCCAGCAGCATTCAAAAGGATAAACTGAAGCATTCATGAAGTATAAAGGTTAGAGCGAAGTAGACCCCCAGGTCCGTTTCTAGATAAGCAGATTGATTGTTCAATGTGAGGCTATCAGTGTCCCTGGGTACACTTAGGGGCACACAGGGACGCATAAACCCTATCGACTGAGCTCTCAAGAGGATGATATATCTTCCCTTCTGTGTACGTGTTACACCAGGACTCAGGGACATTTCCACAAATAGCACCACCTGCAGTAACACCACCACTCCCAGAACTGATCAGAGGTGTATAAATCTTTCCGCCAATATCACCATTGCACGCCTCATCAACAAAGCTTGTAAACTGGCTTTTGACCACATCAGAAGGTCCGCTGAATTTCCCGTAGAAAACAACGCATGGGCCAGGTACGATGAGTTCGGCGGCGATTACGGTCGTGCCGAATGAAAGAAGGGGTGCCATAGCAATAAGAGTTCCTCTCATTTTCTACTGTTCATGTTAGAATGTATCCTCAGTAGTTTGCTGGGAGGTTTAAGACAGTACGGTGTTATTGGTGTTGAGCAATCTAGGATTTTCAGGCTTCGACTCGAGTTGCAAAATTCGTGAAAGATACCATTTATGTGCGCGGTTATAAAAAGGAAACCGCAGGATGGTGGGCGCGTATGTTATAGATATATCCTATCGAGTGCTGTGGACTACAGCACAAAGACGTAACAGTACAACCAATAAGAAAAGATATTAGATTAAGGGTCCGGAACGTGCGGTGCGAGTCGGGCGCAACGTTAGCCCAGCCATAAGGGTAGCAATACATGGGGGTAATCTAACATCCTTTCTTCTAGTGCTTTTTGCTAGAGTCCAGAACGAACAGTGTGGGCTGGGTGTAGGGTCCGGAGCGTGCGGTGCGAGTCGGGCGCGACGTTAGCCCAGCCACAGAGGTAGCAAAAAGCACTAGAAAAAAGGATGTTAGATTAAAGAGTCCGGAACGAACAGCGTGGGCTGGATGTAGGGTCCAGAACGTGCGGTGCGAGTCGGGCGCAACGTTAGCCTAGCTATAAAAGTGATAAAAAGCACTAGAAGAAAGGATATTAAATTAAAGAGTCCGGAACGAACGGCGCAGGCCGGGTGTAGGGTCCGGAACGTGCGGTGCGTGCTGCGACGTTAGCCCGGCTCCGCGCGCGGACCAAAAGTGTGATTTCTCATCACTATAAACTAAGTTTGTCTAGTCGTCGGACGGCCCGAGACCCAGTGATAGAGGGAGTGGGAGGTCTTCTATAAGCATTACACGGGTCTTACGCCCAATCACGTTATCAACGGGCGTATGACCTCAACCCGGCGCTGTAGTGGCGCGTACACGTAGCATGCGCAGCGTTCGAAGCACAAAGCACGGTCTCGCGAGCTCGTCCACGGGCTGTGCGTACTATGTGTATATGTATCCGAATTTGTAGAAAGCTGCCAAGCGTTGAAAATGGGTCGGTCAAGTGCCTCGGGTGGTGCGAGACGGAAGCCGGTCCCGGGTCGGAGCACCGAATCTTGGCCCGCTCCGTAGCGACCTGCGCTTCTCTTCGTGATGATTCCGTCGCTAAAGGATGTGCGGCTGAACGATGCATCGGGTGCGGCGATCAGCGTGGAAGACCAAGTGCAGGCGGCGACGGTCAATGCCCGTGAGCCTACGACCGTCAGACAAAAACGATGTAGGAAACCGTATGGCACCGGTGATGCAGCCGCTGTCGTGGTCGCCGTGGTTGCTGACGGCCAGCGGCTGGCCGGTGGCCGCGGTCGGAAGAGAATCCGTCGCCTGCGTCACGTGCGGTGCGAGTCGGGCGCAACGTTAGCCCGGCTCCGCGCGCGCTAACTGCGACCGGGGTGCGCGCAGGGCGATCTCAGCGCATGATGCCTCAGGACTCGACTTGTACCGACATTATGCCTGGGCACTTCTTCATTTCGTCTCCCTGTTCTTGGACTTTCGTTAGGATGCATCACTGGCTTTCGACAAGTAGCCGTTGCAGTTCGATAATGGTCGTTTGCTACTCCTTACTCTCGTTCTTCAGGTCTGCTACTTGGCTCCAGCATCTTCTGCATTATCCCAAACATGTCCCAGTGCGTGTGTATCTCTTGCTTTGTGTCCGGTCCATCGTACACCCCGGCAGCCGTCGTCCGCATTGTCGTTGCGACGGCGTCCTCGTCTGCTTGTCGATCATCCTGCACTTTGACCGTTGAGGTCAGGCTGCGAGGCGAATCGTCTCTGAGGCTATTCGAGGCTCTACACGACGTTCTGCCGCTCACAACCTGTTATCTGAGGCTTCTTGAGATGGCCTGGAAGAGCGCGAATAGTCTGAATTTCCCATTCCAATATATGATGCATCGAGCTAGTCTACAATAAATGGATGCTCAGCCGACCCATCCTCCTTCATCTTTCCCCTCGCGTTCTCTATATGTATTCTGTTCTTATATCCCTTCCACGATGCCTGCTTCCTCTGCCTCGGTTCTCACCTTCTTCTCTGATATGCGAACTGGCCATAATCCGCTTCATTGGACGCGTCTCCAAGTCCTTAACCCAGGTATCGCAAGCACCCTCGATGACATAGTCCACCAGGCGGCCCCATGAGTGCGAGGGCTGCGATAGGTTCGTGTAGACCACTGTTCCGCCCTTCTTCCGGACTACACATGCGAACATGCAGGCTAGGTAAGGTAGTTTCTTGATTACTAGCCCCCTTCCTCCTTATTATCACTGCGCCTATGGCAGCTGGCTTTTTCCTCCTTTCTTTCTTCCTTTCTTCCTTGTTTCTTTCTGGGGGGAGGGAAAAAAGCGGGCTTATCCCCAGCCTCTTGCTCACGTCGTCTTCGGTTATACAATAATGTGTTGGTACTGGAAAGCCACAATGGAAACCAGCTGCGAGCAGAAGCAGGTCGGCCGGAGCCTCACGTGCTCTTTCTCCCATCTCTAGATGTGGCTGGAATCACCAGACTCCAACGGCAGTTTTTAGGTGGCACTTGCACATTCCAGCGATTCGAGACAATGACAAACTGTGCTGGTGAAGAGAGAATAAACCGACAGGTGCCTGCCCACCACGGCCAAGAACCATTGCATCAAGAAAGCACCCTGGTTTGCCCTCGAAAGCAAACTAGACGAAAGCGAGGTCTAACACAACCACAACCCGTCGGCTCCTTGAAACGAACAACAGAAGCGCCTCCGGTGCCGTCGACCCCCGAGCCGGCTCAACCAACAAGAAACAAAAACGCGGCGTCGCGCCGGGCTGCGGGGGCCTTTGGATAGGGGAAAGGCAAGGGGCGGACAAGATCTACCGCCGATTGCAACGGCGCAGGAACGTGCAGATCGCACCAACGGGGGGAATGGGTGGTGATACTCAAGTTCTACTCCACGAATCCTCGGCCGGCTGAGACAGAAGAAGGTACCGCTGAGGTATCCCACCAACATCGATGCTGTGCTTCAGAGGCCAACCATCGTGCCATGCGGGAAACTTGTGCTGCAGGGGCAGCGGCTGCTGGGCTGAACAAGTATGCTTGGAGATAAGCTCGTCTCGGGAATCGCGCACACATGCCTCGGACAGAAACTAATAACAAACAAAGAAGATAAGTAAGGTCGATACTCGCTGGCCTTACCAACTTCGGTGCTTACATGGAGCTGATATGACATGGCCGTCATGCGAAGGCGCGGACTCTCTCGTGTTTACGGTTTACCTACAAGATGACTACGCGGCTAACACAAATAGAAGCACAAGGTCCAGACCGAGTACTCTGGCTAATGGGGAGATAGGTTTCTGGGGAGGGGGCTGAAAAGAGCAGGAAAAAGGGCCGGTGAAGTGGTAGGCAATTAGCAAGAAACAATCAGTTCCCTGCCCCGTCGATCCCAGCAATTTCCTTTGGCTGAGCCTACCTTAGCAGAAGATGCCCCTGTCATTGATGGCATTTTCGGGAGCTGCGAGTAAATGGGACGCTACGGAGGTGACCGTCAGGCTCCTGCACTCCGGGCCAGGAATTCACGGCATCGAGACCAGCCAGACTCCCCCGAAACAGAGAGCGATCCCGTGCCACAGCGGCGCGCTAACCTGCCTGCCACTGGAAGGTCCCAGGGCGGTATCGAGTCCACCTCATCAGTGACATTGCCGCATCGGTGCAACAGCCTGTAGGTACATTTCCCAGGTCCCCATCTGCGGTGAGGCTCAGCTTCAGTTCCCCATATCAATCCCCAGCCAGGGGAGTGCCCAAAAAAAAAAAAAAAAGGGAGAGCGGCCCTTGATCTTCCATCCTTCGACTCTCGAGCGTCCGTCCTGACAAGAGCAACGACGACGACCATTGCTCTAACAACAAACTTAGCTCATCCCCGCCAACAGAGCTCTATCTGCATCCCACGAACAGGTGCACCAAGAAAAACCGTGTCCTGCAGCTTGCACCGTACCACAAGCTTCTTCAGCAGCACAGACGACATAGTGTACCTACATTGATTGTCCTTGCCCAGCGCTGAATCCCTATCTCCATCTCCATGGCCACCGCCTAGTTTCACGTTCAACCTTCAACTCGAGGACGGCCAAACCCACAAACTCCACGAAACTGCACACAGCTGCTGGTCTGCGAGAGAGTTGATTTTCGATTCTCCCCTGACAACATGTCGCAGCCAGAAAACCCCGTCAAGTCTCCCACGACAGCGCCAAAGGAGAGGAGACTCACCATCGACTCCGATTCGGACAAGGAAAATGTAACGCCCCCCGTTATCCCTCGACACACAAGCGAGCCCTCTCGCCTCCTGCACCCGCAACAGGGCTATCGGTCACGACACAGCTTGCTGACATGAATGCACTAGCAACAGGACTCCTTCGAAGACGCCGTTGTCGATGTCGCCGAGGTAGCTGAGGTCGCTGAGGTGCGCTCCCTTACCACGAGGACGCCCTCGGTCTCGAAAGCGCCGCCCACCGAACCCCCCACGGAACCAGAGTCCCCGAAAAAGGAGACCCAAGAGGACAGCGAACACGAGCACGTAGCTCCTCCGGCACCCGCGAAGGACGAGCCTATCGTAGCCGATGACCACGAGACCGATGATGAGGACGCCGAAATCAAGCGAAAGCCGTCTCCTGTTTCCCACCGACTTTCCGACACCTCGAATTTAGACAATGTTGATCTAGACGACAACCACACCGCTGCCCCACAAGAGCCAGGTCCGTTTGCTTCGCCGCATGAACTGATTGAAGTGTGTCAATATGCTAATCTTAATGCAGAGCCGAGAGCCAGGAGCCCTGTCCAAAAAGCTCCTTCCAAGAAAATATCAATAAGCAGCATCACTGGCGCCCTTCCGTCTATGCCATGGTCGCCTCCCGCAGAGCCGTCGCCTGCAAAATCCCCCGTCGTGCCTGCCGCACCCCTGCCGCAAGCTGCCCCAGCTCCTCCTCCCGTCCCCGTTTCTCACCCAGGACCTCCGACAAGGAAGCTCACCAGCCCCTTCTCCTGGTTGTCTCGAAACAGCGGCAGCAAGGAGAAGGATACGTCTCCACCGCCTGCCACTTCTCCTCGACGGAATACCGCCAGCTCCATCGCCACATTGACTAGCAATCCTGAGATGATGCTGAGCAGGCTGGACGAGGAGAAGGAAGGTGACGGCACCAACGGCGTTCCTCGGCATAGTTTGAAGGATCGCTTCAAGATGGTTCGGATGAGGGAAGAGGCAGGGATTACGCTCGACGACGAAAAGACGCCTGTGCCACCGCCAAAGGGTCTTGGGCTGTCCACTCCTCCTGCTCAGAATGGCGATAAGGAACTCGGGGCGGAACCGCCCAGATCACCTGTTCCCACAACCCCGAATCCGGCATTGGCACCAGGGACGGTATCTGGCGTATCGGCTGGTCCATCAGACATGCCCGATGCACAGGTGGACTGGGACTTGTGGCAGTCAGTAGTCTACGAGGGCCCGGCAGTCGTTGCTCGTACGAGCGCCGAGGAGCTGAACAGAGCGATAGCCACTGGTATTCCCAGTGCCATCCGAGGAGTTATCTGGCAAGTCTTGGCGCAGAGCAACAACGAACAGTTGGAGATCATGTACAGAGATCTCGTTGCGCGAGGGACCGACAAGGAAAAGAACAGGAACAGCAACAGCACCCTCAGCTCCGGCAGCAATGGCAACCTCAGTATACACAACGAGGCGGTGGCCTCATCTGCTTCGTCAATTCACTCAGAACACTCGGCGGTCAACGGCAACTGCATTCATGCACCGAACGAGAAGAGCGCCGAGGCGGTGCTGAAGGCACAGCAAGCAGCAGCTGCGGCAAAGCAAAAGAAGCAGAAGGAAGATGCGGCCATGATACAAAAATTGGAGAAGACCATTCGCCGTGACATGGGTGCGAGGACAAGCTTCTCCAAGTACGCTGCTGCCGCCGGGCTTCAAGAGGGTTTATTTGGTGTCTGCAAAGCGTACGCTCTGTACGACGAGGCAGTCGGATATGCCCAAGGCATGAACTTCCTCATTATGCCCCTGCTGTTTAACATGGCAGAGGAAGAGGCCTTTTGCCTGTTGGTAAGATTGATGAACCACTACCATCTGCGGGATCTGTTCGTCCAAGACATGCCTGGTCTTCACAAGAACCTGTACATCTTCGAGCGACTTCTCGAGGACTTTGAGCCTGCTTTGTACTGCCACCTCCGTCGCCGCAGCATCTCGCCTCACCTCTACGCCACCCAGTGGTTCCTGACGCTCTTCGCCTACCGTTTCCCCCTGCAGTTGGTGTTGCGCATCTACGACTTGATCCTATCGGAAGGACTGTCGGCTATTCTGCGGTTCGGCATCGTTCTGATGCAGAAGAACGCCACCAACCTGCTCGCGATCTCGGACATGCAGCAGCTTACCGTCTTCCTCAAGGACAAGCTCTTCGATGCCTATATCGACACAGCACCAAGTGCAGGAAGCATCTTGGAGAACGGCTTCTTTGGCAGCTCCAGCGCAAGCCAGGACAAGGAAGTCTATCGGGCCGATCAGCTTGTAAGGGACGCTTGCGACGTCAAGATCACGCCTGAAATCCTCAAGACATACACTGCCGAGTGGGAGGAGAAGACAAGAACAGAGAAGGAGCGTGAGGCTGAGCTGGAGGGACTGCGAAGCGCCAATATTAACTTGGCCATCAAGGTGCGGAAGCTCGAGGAGCGTGTCGAGGCGTACGATAGTGAACAAGCGGCGCTCGCAACAGAGCTGGTCCACACCAAGGTCGAGAACGAGGAGCTCAAAGACGAAAACGAAAGTCTGAAGGGCCAAGTCCGCGAGCTGCGCAACGTCATCGAGAAGCAGCCCGAGGAACTCGAGAATGCTTGGAAGCTTGAGCGTGACGATCTCATGAAGCGCAATCAGAACGTCCACGACGAGAACCAGAAGTTGGAGAAGGAGTTGGCAGAGCTCGAAGAGGAGCTCGTGCAGACAAAGATGCAGTATGCCGAGGTAAGAGTGAATGTTTTGCCATCGTCTCAGGACACGATCGCTAACAACAATCTAGATCAATTCTCAACACGAGACGCTGCAAAGGAAATGGACGGATCTCAAGCGACAGTTCGCCTAGAGTGAGGAGGAGGAGGAGCCGATATACAACCCTGGCGACCCCAGAAGCAGAATTCTCTGAACATCTTAATGTACAAAATTAATGACGGCTTCCCATGAGAATGGGGGTTCGTGTGTGTTTGCTGGCCCAACGCACACCAGGGCGGCAAGCTGGGTGCTGGCGGCGAGAGAAAACCACGAGGCTTAGAGGAAGCGGTTATTCATGTTTGATATCCCAAAGACACAACAGAAAGAAGTAGGAATTCGTCAGAGTCAGGTAGTGCTCCTGACGAAAAGTGGTACAATTGCAATGGCCCACGGGCCCAACTTCCACACGGATCCACACGAATACAGGCCAAGTCCTGACATAGGTACTTAGTACAGCGGATGCGAAAGATATTCTTCACTTGAGATGCACACAGACCGTCGAAACATGCACCATCAGATGTAGGCAAGAGACAAACACTTTACTTGATGCATTGTGGACGATGAAAGTCAGGCGGGCAAAAACTTGGTGGTATAGTCTTTTTGAGTCCTTCCTAATAAAACCCAGATCCGTCCGTCGGCCCGGTTTGCTATTTCCCCGAGCCTACTCATTGTAAGCTGATCACGCCCCATGGCTGCTGATGGACCAGGACGACGAAAAGTAACCTCTTAAAACACCAAGAACAACCCGTTGCCCGATAAAAACGTTGTTTTTCATTCCCGTTAGCGTGATTTCATGTCAAAAAAACCACACGAATCTAGCTCGACCCGATGAACTTATTGCCTCCCTCCAAGCCTCTCTCTCACTCTCTATCAAGATCAAAGCAAGCACACACGCGGCGCACAAGTTTACTTGTGGAGCTTGCGCTGGTAGAAGGCGAGCTCCTCGCCCTCGAGGATGTAACCGTCGCAGCGGCCGGACTGGCCGGGACGGGAGGAGACGACGGCGTAGAGACGACCGGCCTCGAACTGCTTCTCGATGGCGTTCTCGACCTTGCCGGTGGCGGCGTAGCGCTCGGCCTGCTTCTTTTCGACCGACTTGGACTTCTTGACCTCCTCGGCCTTCTCGCCGGAGGCGGCCTGCTGCTTCTGCTGGCGGCGACGGCCGAGGGCCTGGCCGTAGTGGGCCTCGTACCACTGGCGGAAGGGGGCGGCGTCGATCTGGACGACGGCGGACTTGGTCAGGGTGTTGGTGCGGACCAGCTCGTTGTTGGAGGGGTGGTAGGCGACGCCGATGACGCGGGTCTTGCGGGTGCAGCCCTCAGAGGCCCAGGCGAAGTTACCGGAGTCGAGACGCAGGGCGCGGTACTTGTGGTTGCCGCCGCGGGTGCGGACGGTGTGGATTCGCTTGGGGCCGATACGGGTGTTGGCACCCTGGCGACCGGCCTCGAAAGCGCGCTTCTTCCCTGTTGGACAGAAAGGTCAGAACGCATGCTTGGTTAGAGCATACGGGCTTTCGATTGTTTTACGCACGGTAGTAGGCGCGCTTGGCACCGGAAGCGGAACGCTTGTGGCGGGAATCTCTCGAGATACCCATGATTGCTTATGCTGTTCGGAAGACTAGTTAGCCTTGTGGTTCTTGATAGAGATGCAGGTAACAGAGGAAAGACGGCCAGGGCTGTGTGTTGATGCTAGAGGGTCGGGGCGGAGTGAAGGAAAAGTTCGTGATGCTTCGCCAGGGAGATACCGCAAAATTCGCCTTGTGCCTCTCGTTCTTGTTCCGAGTTCGAGGCGGTCCGGGGAAATTTCGAGATATCGTCGCTGTCGCTGTTACGCAAACTTCTTTCTCGGTTCTTCTCTTTCCGTACGCGTGACGATCGATATCAACTAACCTGATGGTGGCTCAGATGGGCAATCGAGTGGTGGCCGGCGGTTGGGGGTTGTCGAAGTGCGGGATGAGGTCGGAGTGAACGATTCGCGAAAAGTTGGACGGGGGAATTTTTGCTGTCATTGTGCGGGTTCGCTAGGAAATCCGAGCACGGACCAGCTAGGGCAAGTGTGTGGTCTTTTCATTGGCTCGAGGTTTTTTGGTGGGGTTATGTCGGTGAAGGTCAGATTCAGACCGAGCCCCTGGATTCTTCACCGAGCTTGACCTTGAGTCAAATAGTGAGTCCCCTTGGGTTCTCCCTTGCGCAGTGTTGGCATCCTATTTCTCCGGAGAAAGACCAACAGGCAAGGAGGGAGCGCCTACTCATGGTTTTTTTTCTAGTGCCTTTTGCCACCTACTCATGGTTGCTCAGCTGCTTCGTTTTGACAACACTGCCGCCACCATGAGATCTCTCCACGACGTCTCCCTGCTCACCCAAATCATTCCGAACTCAATCTATTTCAGTCACTTGCGATCAACGAAAACTTCCTTCTACCAAGGAGAAACTGCATGCCACTCTTTCATCTCAAGTCCCATCGGCAATTTCACCCGATTTCCAATTGTCAAATGGTTTGAAGAAGAGGAAAAAGGGGGGCCGATGAGACGCGTATGGTGGGCGGGTTCCCGTTCTTCTGTAACACCGAAGAGTTGGGAATTCGAGCCCGGTCGGATCCGGGATGTGCCCACGAGCGAAGGACCGTCCGGACAAGCAGATTTGCTCACGGAAAAGCCGGCCAAACTCTTTCGAGGAACACCCCGCATTCGAAGAGGCGGATCTCTCAAGCATGGACTGTGTCAAGTGGTGGCTCTTCTAACGGCTTTGAAGGAAAGGAATTCCTGAGTTGAGCCGAACCGCTGGCGAAGACGCGACCGTCTGAGGACCGATCACACGTTCAAGCCAGTGCAGGTAGATCCAAGACAGCGCGAAGATGATTTGTGTGAGGTGCACTTGCAGCAGAGAGATTTCGAGTTGAGTGAATATCGCAAAGAAGTGAGTTCGTCCTGTTAAATTCAGGCGTTGTGTATCGCGCAGCAACTCCTAAAATGGGGCCGGAGACAAGTCAAAGTTGACATGCTTGTTTCGCCAGATGTTTGTGTTTTATATATATTATAGTAACCGTTTGGGCTAAACGGCCATGCGTATGTACCGATTTCTTCTAATCGTTTTTCGTTAACAAATCCTCCTACCCCAACGCCGTCTCGGCGACCGGTCTCAAATCAGTCGTCCGAAATCCACCCCGTGCCGTTACGGATATTGCCTCGACTCTTCCTTCGGGCCATGGGCCGTCCGGCCGGGAAGTACGGATCTATAACATCTTGTGAAGCCGGTCTGGCCTCTTGCCTGATGTCATTCTTGACCTTGATGATGCCCATTTCGACACTGTGCGTGAGCGAAGGCTTGTCGAGGTCTAGCGGGAGTATGTTCTCCATGCTCTCCGTATTGGTGCGGCTCGCGGTTCCATAGGAGCTCGAGCTCTGAGAGAGCTTTCCGAAGCCTTGTTTTTGCGCTGCGCGGGCATACGCGTTCTGTCCGAGGTACGGCTTCGAGCCTCCTATCGTCGTTCGTTGGTTGGCGTAGTAGTTCTTGGAGAACTTTCCGGTAGACAGGCCGAGGGCCTTGTTCAGAGCGGGGAAGCGGGAGATCAGGGGTCGTAGGGAGGGAACGCCAGAGCAAATGATGAGGGCGCAAACTTCGACTTCTGACCAGAGCAAGGGGTCCGCGACCAGGACTGTGACGGTTAGTCGCTTGGTTCTGGGCGGTTTTACGTCATGGTAGGGCAGCGAACTCACAAGTGACGTCTTTATCGAAGGCGTTGATGTAACTGACTCTGATGACCGAAATGACGCACACGCTGGGGTATCGTTTTAGCTTTCGTCGAGTCAGGAACGTCAACCACGAGGAAAACTTACAGCAAACCCAACGACAACATGAAGATAACCCCGCATCGCTTGGCGACTGGGAGTTGCAATTTCCAGATGGTCGGTATCGGTTGGATGAATAGCACCAAGTCTGTCAACAGCTTGATAACGAACTGTCCAAGGTTAGCGTGTATTAGCGAACAGCTCGTGGCATGTGAATACATACAGCAGAATAGTAGAAAATGGTCAAGTCGAGACACGTCCCGGCCTTTGACGGCGTCCAAGCTCTTTCGATCGGAGCGCATCTGAAAATGACCACCGCTGTTTCTTCAATGCCCTCTGCTAGGAGCAAGATAATGAGAAACTTGTTTATCCGCTGGTAAAGCTGGTCAGGTAGTAGCCGAAGATAGAGGACAGCGAATGACATCTTGACCGTCACAAAGGCCCAGACGTAGGTGAGCTGCGTTACGACTTGATACTATATATTCGTGTTAGCAATTTTCTGGTACGGCCAACACAGCTTATTACCTTGAGAAACTCTGCAAAATCTGATTTTGACACTTCCTGGAAATGTTCTCCCAAGCCGACGCCAGTCACTATTACTTGTCAGCGAGAAGTGGCCCCCAATAGTGACACGTAACATACTGGTAAGTATTGCACTGCAAAGAGCCATTGCCAGCACCTTGGTCTAGTTAGACATGGAAATCGAGAGAGAATTTCAGGCTCAGTACCCAGCTGATAATGACCAGTGCTACCGACTGTCAGCTTGATTCCCTAAGAACTATAACCGTCGCCAGAACTCACTGTCATCCCATCCAACACTCCTCAGCAACACGCTCCGTACAAACGTCCTCAACACCACTGTAAACGTGATGAAGGTCATCAGCATGATGGTTACGCTCGCCGTCTGACCGACCTTGTCGTCCGCCATGATTGCTGATGTGGTTACACTGCAGGTCCAAAATGGTGTTCCTCTCAGATGGACCTTGAGAGGGTGAGCGGGGGCAGGGTAGTTTATCATCAGCCCGCACAGCCAACAAGACTGGACTGAAGAAGATGCATGTTGAAGGATGGACCATGATTGACAGGTGGTCCCTTACGAATGTCTGAACAGGAGCCCATCGAACCGGCCGGTGCATTGAGCAAGAGCAACGACGAATGCGAACCCACCACCCGGCCCTTGAAATGCTGTCTGATCTCTCCAGCGATGGTCCCAGTCTGGCTTTGTTCAAGATAGTCCGAAGAAAGAGATGGTCTAGATCCTGGTCATGCGTGCCAAAGAAGGTGTTGGATGGGTGGACGGCCAGCCGAACGGAGGCACCTCTGCGTGTGAACGAGTTCAAGGCCAGATGGCTCCGGGGAGAAAGCATAGACTTTCCGCCGCTTCTATTCGTCAGGTCTACTTGCGAGCCCCTTGCTTGTGAGGTTAAACGTCCAACAGCCAAGGTTCAAAATCCAAGGGTTGGTTGATCGACGGGAGGGAAGGCCGTCCAGAACATCAGGCTTCTGCTGCAAGACGGACCACATACCGGGTCGATCTGAGGGCGTGATTGGGCAGAGCACGACGCGAAAACCCAACGGCTTGAACCCGTTGACGGGTCGACCTTGCGAGAACCCACAGGGGAATCCGGGGAAGACCGAGTGGAGACCCGTGCAAAGACGACTTACATCATGCACGTCCGACTTCTACAAGGTGTGGCCAGGCCATGTTCTGCCCATCGAGGAAATCCAGAAGAACTTCGAGAACGTCCGCTCTGCCTGCCGATTTGGGTTTCCCGTGCTAATGGTCTTGGCCTTGTATAGCTGCGATGGCCGTTGTTGGGTAAAACACAAGAGGAAAGTCATCGAAACCGCTTCGGGAAATTCTCTCGGCACGGTCATGGGCCAGACCTCCGGGACATTCCATCTAAATCATTCAAACACCGACCCAAGACCACAAGCTGATTATGATAAACTTGTCTGTGCGTGCGGGCTACTATTCCCCGACGGCTTGAAAGAAGAACACTGGAGCCGGCTACGACTAGTCAGGCTTACCATCCATCGTAGGCGCAGTCGTGTAGAGAAACACTGCCCCAGACTGCTTCAGATCGTCGTCAAGAAGGGCACTTTCGCTCCCCGAGCTGTGAGTTGATTGACGTAGGCATGGTCAGTGTGAGGCCCGTCGAGAACTACTCGGGATCCTCAACGGCGCCGTGCCATCACTTTGGTCCGTGGAGCTTACGAGTTTGAACACTTGTATGACGGCAGCAAACGTCGGCGATGGCTTCGTAGTGGAGAACGGCATGTGGGAAAAGCACACTATCCGCTTAGAGTCGCGGCATGTTATGTACCAGGGGGATTTCGTGTGGATGGTTTCAGTCTACACGCCGCGGTGAATGCCAGTCGCTCGGAGAACACCCGTCGCTTGGAGGGTGGACTAGTGTCGGACCCACACATCGCCATAAGCGAGGTGTGCACGGGTCGGATGTTCCGGGATATGAATTTACGCCCAAATATGGGTTATTTGCATTGGATCCATGTCAGCACTGAATTTTCATATGTGGGCGCCAATTTGGCCCCTTAGTTAGTTACACACACACATCAATATATCGAATTACGCACGATGACCGCTGGCCATACTGTTGCCCAACAACTAGCAAGCGCCGTTGCGCCGGAGGTGACATACCCTCCAGTAGGACGGAAAAAAGATAGGGGTTGCTTGTAAAAACGGCGACAACATTGTGCGTGTGTGTATATGGCTCTGAGAGGGTTTGATCAGTACGAAAACTGCTCTAAGCGAGGCGACGGGTGTGACGGGGCGGCTAAGCGTTCTGTGAGGCGGCAGTTCTGACTCGTTGTTTATTTGTGGAAGAAGCGAAACTCATCTCATGTTTCGTGACGGGAAACGTCACAGAGAGGCACTGCAGCCGCCGAGGGCATTGTTTTGGCAGCTGTGTTCTAGGAAGTCCAGCTGCCCAGGGAAGAATCATCCGAGCCGTGTTAATCACTTGAGCCGCCGTTTTTCCTCTCAGAGAGGGAACGCTTGACCCTTCACTTACTAGATAGCCATATATGTTGAAGCTTTGTCATGCAGCTGGCGGCGATTGAGCGGCAATCCAAAGCGCCGCAGCGAGAATTACGACGCGAGCGTGGAGCCGACAGTTGAGCTTGAGAGGACAGACTCAGCACACACGCACGTGGTGGGATCTCAATCAAAACTCAAAAGGGCCTTGTTGCTGATGGATGGGATAAACAGGGCCACCAAGGCGGATTGTCTGATGACGGAAACTCAATTCAGCTATTTCTGGTCTGCCAAGTGTGATCACCACAGACATTTGAACCTAATGTCTAGGATACGCGGCAAGAAGGTTCTGACATACGCAACAGAACGAGAGATGGCAGGAAATTTCGTCCAACCTGGAGTCCGGCTACCTCCTTGCGTTGGCTGCTGAGTGCCGCTCTGCCGGTTGAGGGTGAGAAGGACAAGTAGAGTGGTGGCTACCCTGAGTTCAGGGTCCTCTTGGCAGGAATCACTCCTACCCGGAAAAGCACGTGTACTCCAGCGAGGGCCGGAACACTCCAAGAGGCGCGAAGAGAGACGGTAACGACCAGGAACATGGTGATGATTATGACGACGACGACGACGACGACGATTGACCGATGACAGCGAGGGAAACAGCGACTGCAAACTTGGCTAGAAACAACCAGGCGTACAAGGCAGTCGAGGCGTGATTGCGGGAAAATCTGGAACCTTTTCGACTCTAGGTGCGACAAGAACGACCGGGCTCCACACCTCAAGTAGGGCGGGAGCGAGTCGTTGTCGATCGTGAAGGTGCAAAATAGCGGATGGGAAAGTAAACATGGTGTTTTGGACATGTTCCAGAAGGAGAGAACGTGCCAGCCCCACCGGGGCCCGTTCCTAACCACATCTCAGGTCACTTCGGAGATTTACCCGACGATAACCCCCGCGGGGGATCCTTCCCGGGGTTTCTTACCGCTCTCCGTGTAAGTCCAGTTGAGGAAGGAATGACAGACCCGTCAGGACTTACATGGGAGCAGCCATCCTGACTGAAAATGTAATCCTCCAGTCTGCCGCATCGTCAACCTACAAGCAACCTACAACCTACAACCTCATACCCTGCAAACACCTACAGCAAGCTCTGTCTTCATCGCTATTGGCGTCGTCTTTTTCCTTGTTTTTATTGTTTTCGTGTTTATCGATCAATAACCTACGATACCTAATTCATTATGAGACCCAGCTTCGTCATCTCAGCCCTCACCCCTCTCGCTGTGCTGGCGGCCACGCCTCCCGCCTGTCTCATCGCTGCTATCTCGAAGCAGGGCATGCCAACCGGTGTCGAGGCTGTCTGTGATGTAGGGCAGGAGAAAACTCTCTCCAACCTGGTCAGCATGTGCAACAATGACGACCTCCAGCCAGCCTATGATGCATTCGCCTCAACCTGCCGTGAGGTTGGTATCGACGTGGCCGCGCTGCCGGCACCGTCCACTTCGTCCTCGTTGTCCTCAACGGCACCTATTCCGTCCGCTACTGTCACCAGCAGCGCCTCTTCTGTTGTATCGACACCTATCCCGTAAGTATTCGCCTTGACATCAACATTATTCCCCAACAGATGATTATACTGACTTCGAAACTAGCACACCTAGCGAGACTAAGCCGGCCAGCGCTGCGGCTGCTATTGCTCCGCACGCGGTAATCTTCACCATATTCGGTCTTTGTTCCACGGCTTTATTCAGCATAATGTTCCTGTGATAACGCGTGTTGAAAATCATCGCGGCGCGGCTCTGTACAGCAAACGAACAACGCAATATCCGATGGGATATTCATGAGATCAAGACGAGAACAGAGAATTGTGGAGTAACAGTACACGAACTCGAGCAGACAGACTGCGAGAGTATAGAAGACAACAGAAACATTTGGAGATGTGGCATGATGGGCAATGGCATGGTGTTACAAGATCAGAAAAGCGACAGGAGCATAGCATGGCGTCAGGGAACTAAGCATAGGACTTGGAAATTTTATTAAAATTGGTATCTTTTCTCCTCTATATCTTGCCCGTTT
Source organism: Colletotrichum neosansevieriae (assembly GCA_036785495.1). Classification (NCBI taxonomy): domain Eukaryota; kingdom Fungi; phylum Ascomycota; class Sordariomycetes; order Glomerellales; family Glomerellaceae; genus Colletotrichum; species Colletotrichum neosansevieriae. Next base: position 20,334 of record JAVHLV010000088.1, on the reverse strand, counting down.
TCCATCTTCTATGGATTGTTCATTTCAAGGTGACGAGCTCCTCAGCGCTGGTCGGGTGAATAGCCACACAGCTGTCGAAATCCTTCTTAGTCGCACCCATCTTAACAGCAACACCGAAACCCTGCAACATCTCTCCGCTGCCGAGACCAGCAATGTGCAGACCGACTACCTTCTCCTCCGGGCCAGCAACGACCAACTTGTAAGCAGTAGGGCCCTTCTCCTCGGGCTCCATCATGGCGTAGTACATGGCAGTGAAATTGGTCTTGTACACCTTGATGTTGTCCTTGCCGTACTTCTCAACTGCCTGCGGCTCCGTCAAACCAATGCTGCCGACTTCAGGGTGCGAGAAGACGACCGAGGGAATGTTGGAGTAGTCGAGGTGAGCGTTGGCATACTGGTCAGGTCCGAACAGACGCTCCGCCAACCGACGGCCGGCCGCAATGGCTACGGGAGTCAACTCGACCTGGCCCGTAACGTCGCCAAGGGCGTAAATGTTGTCAACGTTCGTGTTCTGGAATTTGTCGACGGGGATGTACCCCTTCTCGTTGAGCTTCAGCCCGATCTCCTCGAGCCCGATATCCTTGGTCGCGGGCGTGCGGCCAATGGCCCAGATGAGGTGGTCGAAGCCGCCCTCGGTTGTCTCCTTGCCGTCGGCGTCCTTGTAGGTGATGGTCAGCTTGCCCTGGGCGTCCTTCTCGACCTTTGACGGCTGGCTGCGCTTGTGCAGGTTGACGCCGAGACGCTCGTACTCCTTCGTGACGGTATCCTGGATCATGGGGTCGAAGTTGCGCAGGAACGTGTCGTGGCGGATGAAGAGGTGGGTCTCTGTGCCGAGGGCGTTGAACATGCCGGCGAACTCGACGGCGATGTAACCGGCGCCGACGAGGGCGACCTTCTTGGGCTGGACGTCGATGTCGAAGAAACCGTCCGAGTTGGTGCCGAGCTCGGCGCCAGGGATCTCGGGCGGGATCGTCGGGTTGCCGCCGACGGCAACGAGGATCTTCTTGGCCTTGACGACGGCCTTTGTGCCGTCGTCGAGGGTAACCTCGGCCTCGTTGCGGCCCGTCAGGCGTGCCCAGCCGTGTAGGTACTCAACCTTATCATTTTTGAGGTTGCGCTCGTAGATGCCGTTCAGGCGCTTGATGTAGGCGTCGCGCTTGTTCTTGAAGGTCGTCCAGTCGAAGGGCGCCGTCTCGGAGACGGAGAACCCGTACGACTTTGCCTGGTGGATCGTCTCGGCGATGGCGGCGGCGTTGAAGGTAACTTTCTTGGGAACGCAGCTGGGACGGGACATGCCCGTGTTAGTAACGTTTTGGGGGAAGGGGGAGCTTGCTGGAGAGAAGCAAACGAAGAGAAGACTCACCCCACGTTCACACAGGTGCCTCCCAACCTCGAACCCTCGACGATCAGAGCCTTTGCGCCGAACTGTCCGCTGGCCTTGCGCGCCGAAGCCAGGCCACCGCTGCCGCCGCCGATGACGAGGAAGTCGGTCTCCTTGGTGATGGGGGCCATGATGCGGGCTGTGGAGGACAGGTGCCTCTGGATGGATGCGATTCTTGTGGGGGCTGCCGTGGCTGCTGCGCGGGATGTGCGGTAGAGGGCTTGCATGAAGAAGCTCTTAGGATCGCGGGGTGAGTGGTGAAATGGGTGGTCTCTTTTTTTTTTCGGTTTATATACGTATGGGATCGGATGGTGGGGCTAAATAGGTGACGTCTTGTATGATTGCGGCTTGCGCAGCAACACGACGAAAGAAGAGCTGCAGTGGCTAAGGTAGGAAAGGTAAGGTAAGGTAAGGTAAAGTACTTAGCTTGCTCAGCTGATGTAAGTTTTTCCCGTCGGAGTAACGTAGTGTGGATCGCGGTGGGTGGGATTGAATCGGCGACCGGAGCTATATCGGCGTGGGCCGCTTCGAGTCTCGATGCCATCTGCGAATCGAATCACGTCAATATATGGGATATCACGTACCACCAAGCTGAGGTAACTGACGCAGGTTACTTAGGCAAGTGGCTCTATTTGCAATGGGAATGGCGCAATGAGGATATTCATTGCCAATCACGACAAGAAAACGCATTCGCTGAAGCAAGCCATGGAATCGGGGATAAGTAAGCGCTGTGCAGAGGAAGACAACCCCCTGGTCTGTGGCTGTCGGGGTCGAAGATCGACGCAAACAGGGGTCCTGAGTGCGCGGTGGGTAGGGGAATCCACGGCCCTGCCGAGGCATGCGGCCCGGCATGCGGGCGGTGGCGACTTTAAGTGACATTGATTGACACGACGCAAAAAACTGACAAATCCGTCTGGAAATGGACATAAGAAGCCATGCGGGTGAGATGACACTATTGACCGCATGTTTGATTTACCGACTCTTGTATAGCACGGTCACCATTTCTGTCCATCGACAAACCGAGTATGCGACTGATTGGGTCTTTTGTGTGTCAACAGCTCGGCCTCGCACGGATCTTCGGTGACTCTACAACAATAGACCAAAAATAACATGCAACACCGAGCATTCGCTGGTCGTCTCCGACCCAGCTACTACTTCGGCCCTCACTGGTTTATCGGTGGGAGAGCGGACGGGATCCCGAGTTCTCCAGTGGGTGTGGTCGCATGTGTTCACATCAAGCTTCTGGCGGCTTCATGAATCTCTGGGAGCTCGGCAACGCAGTGTCATGCCTGCTAAAAGATCTTGACTGGGACTATCAGGGGCTGCAGACTGTGCTATGAACTTATGTTTGTTCGTTATATCGCCGAGTGGCAGTATCTAAAGTACAATCGAGCGACAGTTGATGTTGACCGTGACACATGAACTCGTGGCGGTAGTCCCTCTGGGACCCCGCCATCCATGTCCATTATGCATGGAACTTGCATCAGCTTTGCTTCGTAGTTATAACATTACAGGCATTCCTTGAACCCGAGTCCAGCCAGGAATTTCCCTCTGAAGGAGTGTACGGTTTCCATCCGTAAGTGAATATGACCTTGACGCCATGCTATGCGTGAATGAAGGATGAATGAGTCGACAGAAATGTGTGCTGGTCGTCGAGACCGGCAGAAAAAAAAAAAAGAAGTGGAACAAATCGGGCCTACTTCGAGGCATATCTTTTGCCCAAAAATGTGCGTCGAATCCAAGGGCTCGCTTTGCGCTTCGACTAGAAGGCAACTTTGCTCCCATTGAGTCGTAGGGGCACCGGGCCAGGGCCGAAGCCGTTCGGGCTAATGACCGACGATGGAGTCATGGCTCCCCCGTCTGAAGAAAGGGATGACATTGAAGACATGGTGAAGCTAGCGGCCGAGCTATTCGTCATCGTCCCTGTTCTCGACATCGAAAGACCTCCCATGGAAATGAGAGCATCTGCTCTCTCGAAGACGCCGCCGTTGAAAGCGCCCGCGAATGAAGCGCTCTGGGGAGTGGATGGAACAGTGGCCTGAACCGCCGGGCCCAGAGCAGCGCTTTGAGGGGTCATCGGGAGCTGCATGGGCGGCATTGCCGGTCCATTGTTAGGGCTGAAGACGTTGGGACCGGACGGCCGCAGCAAATAATTCCAGGGTGACTGCAGGATGGTGTCCTTGGCTTCCTTCATGGCCTGCTGGATGGGACGCAACCTGACCCTAGTGTCGGGAGGGAGGTTGACTTCGTTGAATGCGAAGCGAATCTTGTTGCCAAACTCGTACCAGGAGTCGATGAAGTTATTGATCAAGCCCCTGAAGGCCGGCTGGCTCATGATACCGGGCTCCTTAAGCTTTATGTGAGAGAGACGACTTCTAAGCATCTCAGTCTGCTGAATTGCCGTGCCGCACTTGTTGATGAGGGCCTTCCAACATCTCATCTCATCATCTGAGGCGCGACGGCCCATGGCCTTTTTCGCGAGGACAGACATGTGATTCTGGAACATGGGCAACGTCCTCATGACAAGCTCCGAAGATCGCTGAAGGGAGAGGAAGATCTTCTCGAAATATCTATCCTCCTCCGTGAAGTCGGATATACCGCGTCCGCCAGACGAGGCCGAAACAAAAGATTCACCTGAGCGGGGCGTAGCTGATGTTAAAGTCGCGGTGCGGGTAGCTACGACTCCGTTCATGTAATTCATCGGGACGTCTGTCGCAACTCTGAGATTGCTCGGGTTGTGAAAAATTGGTCCTGGTCGAGGGCGTTGCGAAAGTACCAGTCGTTCTGCAGTAGGAGTGATGGAGTTGTCCCGGGAGTGCGGCTTGATCGTATCTCCCATGGCCATACTGCGAGGAACAGGCTTTCCTATGCCAGCTTCAGGGGACAAGGACGCAAGAGTGCACCGGATCTCCATGATGCTGTTGTAGATGAGCATCAAAAGGGTGCGAATATACCGTGGATCTCCGTTGTCAATGAAAGAGTCAATGTTGCCGGCAAGGAGTGTGCAAACATGCGTGTAAGCACTAACCAATGTCTGGCAGGCACGGTGAACGCTCTCGTTTTCGCCTCCAGCCATCTCGTCTCCTCCTACTGCGGGATCGTGTTTTTGAATCTCCTGCTCCAGTTCCTCAACGTGTGAATTCGTGTTGTAGAATACGATCTCGAGGCTGGATCTCTTAGAAGAGCCGTCGCTCGTCAAGCTCATGAGCATCTGGATCATGGGGTGAATCTGGAACACGGCGTAGAGGATACCCTTAGCAGCCTCCAGGATCGGATCGTAGACTTTGGATTCGCGTCTCCGCTCGGGGAGAACAGAGAGTCGTCGGACGTAGATCGGGCGTTGGAGAAACGAGTCAGCCGGGCTGTTGGGACTCTTCACAGACAAGCTAGCTTGCGGGGGCTGCATAGCTGAACCGTGGCTCAGGCCTCTGTAGTGACTAAAGCGGTTGTTGGCCTGGGTTTCGTCCAAAGTTCCGAGTTGCGAAGCCTTCTGAGATACCACCCCCATTCGTCTGGCGCGAGATTCGGGTCGGTCTCCTCGAGTAGCCTGCAGCAGAGTCTCGGAGTTGCTTCTAAGTCTCTCATTGACGTTTCCTATAGTCAGAGGCATGACGCCAGGGCGGCGAATGGCTGTGTTTTGCTGAGACAATCCTCGGTAATGAGACCGGTTTGGAATCGGGGGAGGGCGGATGAGATTCGGAGATCGAATATCTGGCACATCGGTGCCATTGACCTTGATAGGGAAACGGCCACTGACAACACGCTTGATTGGAGGCATTCGGGGTGTTTCCATGCCTTCGCTGGATTCTTCGCCGGCAGTGTCTGACTCTGCACGGCCATTCATTGTGTGCTGTCTTAGAAACCGCTTGATGTGTGCAGTGACAGCTACCTCAGTCACCTCGCTCTCTTTGAGATAGCCTTCATTGGGGGGACTGCTCGCCTGAACCTGCAGCACCTCTCGAGGAGGAAATGTGATGGGATTACCGTCAAATTTGAGCACCTGCAAGGACACCATATCGGCAAGTTCGACGGGCAGTTCCTCAATGCGGTTCTTCTGTACTGAAAAGACCTTCAAGGATGCGAGTTTGATGATGTCAGGAGGCAACGCACGGAGCTTGTTCTTGCTAAGATCAAGAATCTCTAGTGACTTTAGATCGCAGAGCTGGCAAGAGGTCAATTAGACACTGCTATATCTAGTCTGTGGGCATATTTACTAACCGGTAATGGGAACTCTCTGATTTGATTGTTTCTAACGTTCAAGTATCGCAGGGAGGTGCATTCGGAAAAGCGTGTAGGGAAGGAGGAGACCTGGTTGTGCGACAGGGCAAGACTGCGATTGGGTTAATTCTAGCCAACGAGGTGTGTGATGGTAATGGTAGGTGAACCGACCGTTCCAATTCGTTCTTGATAATATCAACAACCTCATCTGGCAGTTTCTGGATTCCCTTGCGACTCAGATCAATTGTGACGCCCGGTTTCAGCTCGTTGCTCACGGCGCTCGCCTCGGCGGCTTGCGACTCGTTTTCGTGGAGGGCGCTCTGCATGGCGTCGCGAGCAAGAGCGATGACCTGTGCCGAGGTCATGGGCGCAGAGGCGGTTAGGCCACCGGGGAGGTTTCGAAGATCTTTGGGCATCGGCGGAAGGGGAGGCGGAGGAGGGATGTTGCCGAGGGCGGCATCCTTTTGAAGTTGACGGCGGCCCTGGGCAGGATTCTCTGGCAAACCGCGAGCTATGCCCATTGCCGCAGGGCCCAGCGAACCCGAGGGCCGTTCTGAGCGATCGGTTCGCTCGACCATGATGGTATGGCTTCGATCGACGAAGGAGGGTTGAAGAGGAACGGCCAAAAAAAAAAAAACCGCGATGCTCTGTTGTCGTCACAGACAGGAAGGTTCGAATCGAATGCAGCGTTTCAGGGTTCCCTCTGGTTTTTCGATGGTCGGCCGAGGGTTGGTCAGGTCTCTCAAACAAGAGGAAGACGGAAGCCGGGAGTTTAAGCCAATGGACTTTCGGAACGGGACAGGCTGAAATGCAAGGCGGGCAAGATCATCATGGAGAATCGGACATGCGATGGAGAAGGTGTGTGGGTGCGTGAATCGGGCGGATGGTGTCGTCGCCGCCGGCTGAGGAAAGCTGGAAGGGGGAAAGATGGGATCAAGTGCTGTGGAAGATGAAAAAGAAGCGTAGACGAGCCAGCGAACGGAAGCGAAGCGAAGCGACGGCGGGAAGGAGGCAGGCAATTGGTCCGTCACACCTCGCTGAACAGGCCAGGCGGGCGGGAGAGTCGATGCAGACGCAGATAGACAGACGCAAGTTCGTTCGGTGTTGGGTTGTCTTGTCTTGTTCTTGTCTTGCCTTATCCTTCTGTGCAGTTTGCTAAAGTGATGTTTCCGAGAGGAACGAAGAGTGGAGATATTGTCAGGTTTGTGGTACTAAGTAAGGTATGAAACTGACATCTTCCAGTCGGAGCTTCTCTTGGGTGGTGGATTGGGCACTTGGGAAGAAGGGATAATAAGGATTCATTCCCTGGCGGAATACTGTGTCCACGCCCCCTGCAAGTCGCGAGCCGCACGCCTCCACTCTCAATGGGCTGGGCTGGGTTGGGAAGGAGGGGTGGGGGGGGCAAGGAAGGAGCACGGGATAGTGGAGGGAAACAGCACCTCAGTTGCGACTGGCAATTCGCAGCAGGAATGACTTAGTTAGGGCCTGGGCAGCTCAGTCTTCAGAGGCAAGAAGGGCCCACCATGTCTCCAGAGGTCTGGTTGGATCTTGGGAGCGGCCAACCAGCCGAGCAAGGCAGGCAGAAAAGGGGCAGGAGCGTAGAGTGGTGGGCACGACGGGACTTGCCAATTCTGGCGCCCGACTTGCTGAAGACTCGTAGATAGGTACTTGAGTACTGGACTGATAGGGTATTTCTCTCAGGCCCACCTCATTAAGACACCAACCTCAAACAGTGACGCGAGATCCAGGAAGGTTTTTTTTCTAGGGGGCGGGGGACGGTTTTGGGGGACCCTTTTTGGGGGTTGCTTTTTGGGGGTTGCTTTTTGGGGGTTGAATTGGCGCACAGACTGCTGGCAACTAGAGACTCCAGCGGCGTGTGCTCGGCGCTCGTAGGTTGGCGGCCAATCAGGGCGCCTAAGAATTCTTTATAACACCCGTGGACGCTTGGACACGCGACTGGGCTGTCTGCGACTGGACCAGCAGGCGGGAAGCAAGACATGGAAAGGGAAGCAGGAAAGACCAACGGAAGTAAGTGGAAAAAAAAAAAAGGGGGGGGGGGTGGCTCTGGCTGAGGAAAGGGGGCGTCGGCCCAGCATCAAGGCTAAAACGCCTCTCTAGCGCCGCCGCAAAAAATGCAAGGCACCTCGACACGTAAGTGCATCTTGTGGCATCAGCATTAGCAGCAGCGGCATCAGCATCAGCATTAGCATCAGCAGAGGCAGCAGAGGCATTCCGTTCTTGTGTGCATCCTTAAATCCAGTCACTATCTAGGCCTCGTCCGTCACACGGTGCTGCTAATGTTGCGGTTGGAACCCTTGAGTGAACTTCTTCTCTCTGCAGTGGATGTCTTAATGACGAAATATCTAGTATAAGCAGCACTTATGACGGCACTTATTATTGGTTTGGAATAAGGCCTTATATGTGTGGAGTGGGGGGAATTTGGGGGGGGTGAGCCCCTGAAGAACCTGAAACTGTACTAGAGCTATAACTATAACTGGGACTTCTAAACTAGCACTAGCTTAGATTAGTTCTTATAAAATATATATATATATTAGCATAAATTCAGACTTTGCTCTATCTAAGAGGTATATATTCTAGCTTCCACTCTAAGGTTAAATATATATCTCTTAGATAGGGTGAAGTCTGAATTTATGCTAATATATATATATATTCTATAAGAACTAATCTAAGCTAGTACTAGTTTAGAAGTCCTAGTTATAGTTATAGCTTTAGTATAGTTTTAGGTTTTTTAGGAGCTTACCTCTCTAAATTCCCCCCACTCTATATATATTTACCTATAACTATAGCGCCCCTGCTATATTCTTAATCTTAAAACAAACTTTTTATACTATTTTCTCTGCTTTTCCTTAAGACTAATATATTATTTTCCCTTTTACTAACTGATAACTATAATATATACCTATTATATTAAGTTCTTATATTAATTAGTGCTTATTCTGCTTTCTTATAAAGTTATCTAAGTCCTTTAGTTACTATTTAATAGGAGTTAAGGTAGCTAAAGATAGTATAAATATTTAATAATCTTTCTAGGTCTATAATTCTTTAAAGAGTGTAATTTGCTATTAAATAAACTTTAACTTATTATAAGAAATATTAATTCTAGCTTCTAATAGTAACTCTTAGACCTATATAATCTTAATCTTTAATCTTAGCTTTAAAGAAGCTTCTAAGATTATAGTCTTAGTATCTTTTTATATCTAACTCTTTTATTTCTCTAAAAAGATATAATCTAGGTTCTTATTATTACTCCTAATAGAGTTAGAATTACTAGATTTATATAATATATAATAGGTAATAGTTCTAGGAGGTCTCTTTTAGTAGTAGGGATTATTTATATCTATATTAAAGATAGAACTTATCTAATTTTTATTTATTATAGTACTAATTAATAATAGTACTAGAATACTAGGGTTAGGGTTTTAACTAAATAATTAATTAAGGGTGGGAAGATTAAACTAGCTAAAGGTGGTGCTAGTATAGAGGGTTAGATAGAGGAATATAGATTTACTATTAAAGTTACTAAATAATAAAGGATAAGTTATAGTCTTATTAGACTTAGTTATAGGATTTCTTTTAATAATTAAGATCTTAGATAAAGTATTTTATTAATTAGTATTAGTTACTAGATTAGTCTTCTATATAGTTAAATTTAATTATCTGGTACTTATATTATAAGTTTCTAAATTATTAGGCTTAGAATTAACTATCTTAGATGCTAGTAAGTTAGATAGTTTCTATATTCTTTCTATATATAGGCTTAGATATTAAATATTTTAGAGTTTTATAGAGTAAACTTAGGTAATAAGGTTAGTGCTAAAGAACTTATTTTTTTAAAAGAAGTAGATAATTTTAATTATAGTACTTAGCACTTATCTTAGATCTTAATATTCTAAGAATAGAGTGTTCTATTTGCTGCTAAATGCTATAATATAGATAGTAAATATTTATAAAGTGGTTTTATTAATTAGTTCTCCCAGATTCTTTAATATATATCTAATCTTTTTATAGTTAAGATTACTTAAAATAGAAATAGTAGTTTTCTTAATAAGCTTCTTAGTCTAAGCCTTTAATACTATCTTTATATTATTAGTAAATATAAATATTAAAGAGTTATTAGAACAGATAGTATTAGTTAATATAACTAGTAATATCTTTAAGGTTTTATATATTTCTTCTTCTATTTTATTTTTAGTTATAGTGTTTCTGTTAGTCTTAGAGATAAGTTTACTATTAGAGCTAGTAGTTCCCTCCTTTTTATTCTTTTTAATAGATATTATCTTCTACTATTAGGCTCTCTTATAAGTAGTTAAGAATAAGAGGGAGGCTATAACTAGATCTAATATATATATACTTAGATAAGCAGAGTTTATAGACAGGAATATTAGAGAGGTTTCAGGTTCCTAGAGTAGTTATATATAGCTAATAATAGCTATAGTAAATAATAGAGTAGTATTAAAATAGCTATAATAAGTAAGGTAAATAAGAGAGATTAAAAAGAGTTAATAGTAAAGGAGGGAAGGAGGGTAGTAATAATAATAGTGAAAGGATTTAAATAATTAAGTAAGTTAAAAAAAAAATTCTTTTTATTATAGTCTTTAACTCTATCTAGGAAAGAAACATCTACCTATAGGTTTGGAAAGGTGTAATTAATATAGGTTTTAGCCTTAGGTTTTTAAATAAGTTTGCCTTTTTTGCCTTAGTAATTATAAGAATAGTAATATAAGGTTATTATCAGATTAGAGATATCCTATCTAGGATAAGAATAACTTTAACTAATTCTAATATTATTTATATAGGATTATTATTCTATTTAACTATTCTAATTAGTATATAATATAACCTAGATAATAATAAATAAAGAATAGTCCTTATTAATAAGGTTTAAACTTTAGTGGTTTTCCTTCTTATACTAGTATAATAAGGTCTTTCTTTTTAAATACTATTATAACTTACTGTTTATATTTAGCTATTCTAGCAGAGTTTTAAATATCTTAAATCTTAGTAATAGTTTATTTCTGAAAATCTATCTAGGTAATATATATAACTATAGCATTTATAAGAGTTTTAGGTTATAGGATCTCTATTAGAAGATATAAACTAGTCTCTATGCTATTAACTTTATAGCCTATTAGGATCTCACTTAGAGAATAGCTAATTATTAGTATTTACTACCTATTTATATCTCTTAACACTTTAGTATAATATAGGTTCTAATCTTCTACTAGGAACTTACCACTTAATATCCTCTTTATAATTAAATTAACTACTAATTAAATATAGGTTTTAATTATACTAACTGATTTATATAATTTAGCTAGAACTAGGATCACTTTAATATATCTTATATTTATAGTAGTTTTAAACTTAGTAGAAATAAAGGCTCCTCTAGTATTAGGGTAGACCACTTATAGTATAGTTCTAATAATATTAATCTAATTCTCTAGATAAGGGATAGCTTCTCTAGCAGTTATTATTTTAATTAGTTATCTTTAATAGAATCTGCTTAAGTAATTAATCTATATTAATAAATAGAGGTAGCTATAGCCTGATTTTAGTAATACTCCTAGATAATTAATTCTAATAACTTATAACAGTTCCGAGATTAATATTATTTAATCTAGATATAGTGGTTTATAAGGTCCCACGCTAGTATAAGGCTAATATCTATTAATATAGGTGATTATATTAGTTAATATTTCTAGCTAGAAGACCTTACTTGCTAACCTTCTCCTTATTATATTTAGACTATAATATCTGGTTTTATTATAGGCTTATTAGTAAGCTTAAGCTATCTCTAAGTAAATAAGATATCTATGCTTAATACTATAGTAGATATTATATAGAATTCTATCTATAATAATATATAATTAGTAATAATTTATAAGGTGTTAATTTTAGTGGTTATTTAAGGTACTACCTCTTAGCAAAAATAAATAGATATCTTTATATTATAGGTCTTTTAACCACTTTATTAGATCTCTAATACCCTTAGATAGGTAAATTACAGCTACTATATTATCTATCTATATAAGATATCTATTAATAATATCTAGTAATACTTCCCTATTAGTCTTTACTAATACTATAACAGAGCCTAAAGGGGGGGGTCTTTTTTATTAAGATAATAGAGATTTAATAACGTTATTAGTGTAGTTCTTAGTTAGATTATTAGCTACTATTCTTCTTAATAGTTCCTTATAACCTCTTACTCTGTCCTTCTAAACCTATTTTCTGTTTTTAGTCTTAAAGCTAAAGGATTTTAAGTTATCTTTATTATAGTTATATAAGGGGAATATTGTTCTTAATAGGGTATCTGCTGCTATATTTCTTTAATCTTAAATATATTTAATAATAATATTTAATATTCTTAGTTCTAAAACCTATTAAGTATAAATGCTATTATAGTAGACTAATATTAAGAACTATATAAGAGGTTTATAGTTAGTGTAGATAGTTAATAGGTTTTTAGTTTATAAGAAGTGTAAGTAATATTAATAGAATTTAATAATTACTAGCAGTTTGTGTTTATAGGTTCTATAGTTATACTATAACTTTATTAATAAGAATAAATTATATAGAATAGGTACTTATTTAGTTCCCTAGTATTATATTAATATATAGCCCCTAGTATACTTTAAAGCGTCTAAGTATAGTTATACTAGTTTCCTAATAGTTAAGCTATATAGCTTAATAGCTCTAGCTACTAAATCTTTTATTAGTTAGAATAATAAGGCCTCTAATAGTCTCTAATACTAGAGAACTAAACTAGTAAGCTAATATAGGGGTTAGATAACTTTAGCATAGTTCTTTATCTATTACTAATAAGGTCTAGTTATAGCTATAAATACCCTTACTCCTGTCTAATTAGTAGGAATTAGCTATTCTTAAATTTTTGCTACTTGCTCTGGTTTAATCTATATAATTCCTCTAATATTATAAATCTATTCTATAGCTATAACTGACTTTAATCTAAGGCTAACTTTCTTTCTTAATAGTTATATTTATACCTATATAAATTAGAGTAGCAGGTGATATTTAATAAATACCTATTTATTATTCTAAGATCTGAATTTTATAAAGATATTATTAAAGTAGATATCTATTAGTAGTATATCTCTAGGTAATATTAGGACTAATAATAATAGTTCTAGGCTTAGTTTTAGGATAGAACTGAGGAAAATATACCTAAATTTAGTTATTTAGTAAGCTAAGGCTTTAGCACCTTATTATATTCTTATTAGCTGCAGTTAGGGGTATTCTAGAATATTAAAGATATAAATATATTAATAGTTTGGGTGGATTAGTATAGACTAGTAGGTATGCTTTAGGTTTTAGGATAAATAGAAACTAATTTAAGGGTCTAATAGATTTTTATAGATTTCTTAAAGTAGTGGGATTAATAATATTAGGATTAGTTTATCTATATTCTGGTAATTTATTATAAGTTAATATTCTTTCTAAGGATCTCTATTACTCCCCTCCTTTTATACTATAACTAGTTATGCCTCCTATTCTGAGGCTACTCTATTAGTAATAACTATTAATTTATATAGGCCTATATTATAGCCTTCTTATACTAACTTATCTATATAATACTTTTTAGTTAGATTCTATCTCTTTTATTAGCTAGAGTTCTAGGGCTTTATACTATCCTGCAATTTAGAGATATATTTATATAGATTAGTTGCTGGGAAATTATCTAGGAAGCTAGAAAATAAGATATAGTAAGTATATATAACTCTTTTTACTTCTTTAAATATGCTTAATAGCATATTAGAGCCTAATTATATAGGTTTCTTATCCTACTATATATTAATCTTATATATAGGTATAGTATAGTTAATTAGTAGGTATTTAATATATTATTTTATAGGAAATAAAGATTAAAGGGGTAGTTCTAGTTAAGCTAGGTTATTAATAGATAATTAGAAAAGGGTATTGCTAATCTCTGATTTATTAATTATTAAACTTAAAACGTGATATAATTTATACTATTTATATATATTAACAGGTTTAGTTAATTATAGAGCATATAATACTAACTATATAGTATTTAAATCCTAAATATAGAAGAACCTAACTCTAAAGTCTATACTAGTTATAATATTAGTTAGTAATAAGTTATTTACTGTCTAATTAACTATTATTAAAGATAATAATATTATAGTAGGTGGATATATTTTACTGATATATCTAGGTTAGTAATATAGGATTAGTTTTCTAAGTCTAAATCTAATTTAGTTAAGTTATTTAAAGTATTAGATAAGTTATTAGTATCTGATTTAATTTCTTCTATAATTCTTAGTAGTTAGTCTCTTCTAGTTAGGTTAGTATTATTAGTAGCTAGTGCTAGGATTAGTTTCTGTTCCTCTAATATTTATATCTAGGGGCTTAGAATTTAGATAGTTAGTTTGCTCTGATATATACTACTAATCTATATTTAACTAGCTTATAGATTAATAATTGCATAAATATTATATAACCAGGGCATTTCTAAGAGTAATAACATAGATTAGTTAGAGTTCCTAAATTAGATATAGATCTAAATCTCCTATTTAATATTATATATAGTGACTTTAATAGCTATAAAGTATATTATATTATATATAAAACTACTAGCAGCCTCTATACTTAACCTCTTAAATCTAATACCTAAAAGGGGGTGTTAGGTAAATCTATATTCTTTTACTAAGCTAGGTAAGATAATATTTATTTTAAAACCTTAATTAGCCTAGGCTGCTCTTATTAGCAAATAGTAATATATAGTTAGTGTTAATAATATATATTCTAGTTAGAATAAGCAGGTTATCTTATAGTTCTTTAAAAAGAGTTAGATATTTTATTTAGGGTTATTAGTAGTTTTAATATATTCTAAGGTTTTATAGGTTACTATACTAGCTATATTAGCTTTAGTAATAGCCTTCTCCTTACCTTTTATATACTTTATTTTCTAAATAATTACTTACTATAACAGAGATCTTAATATCTTTAAGAACTTAGAGCTAAGTTATATTAAGTCTACTAATAAGATTTTAAATCTAATATTTCTAGCTAGTTCTTAAATATTAATAGGGGGTTATTCTTCTTAAGCTATAATAGTGGTTAATCTAGTTTAATATATTATTTTAGGGATATTAATTAGGTTTTCTAGAGCATTTATATTAGTATTAATAATATCTCTAATCTTAATATGCTCTTAGAAGTTTAATCCTAGTATTCTAATAACTCTTGCTTATTAAGTAGTTTTTCCCTTAAGCGGTTTAGTAACTTATTATATATACTTAGATAGGTATTATAAAATAGTATCTATCTATTTTTTCTAGGAATCTGATAAGGTAGCTTAGGTAACTATTATATTAATCTTAAATACTCTCTTATCTAGTTCTAGTAACTTATTATATATAATATAAAGGATAGATATAACTTAACTAGATAACTCTATAATACTAGTTAGATTAGTTTTATTCTAGATTTAATTCTCCTCTTTACTAGTTAATAGAAGAACTATATTATTAGAGTTCTTAGATAGTATAAATTTATAGTAGTACTTTTCTATAACTATATTAGTATAGTTCTATAGGTTACTAGTTAGGTTCTTAGAAGGTACTATAGAAGTTATAGTACTATTACCACTAAATTTAAACTAGAGATAAAGCTATATAGAGTAAATATCTATAACTCCCTATAGAGGTTAGATTTCTCTAGCAAAACTATAGTTATAAGGAAAAATCAATAACTTTAATATTACCTATTTCTAAGAGGTTAATTAGAATAGAAGGGGTTCTAGGCAATCTAGTCTGTAGTAACTAATCTTACTATATATAATATAATAAACCTCTCTATTCTATAACAGTTTAGAACTATTTATATAAGGGTTAGATAACTTCTTTTAGTTAGGCAATTTAGAGAGGTTAGAGTCCTTCTAACTAAAGTTAATTCTAATATCTCAGCCACCTTAATATACCCCTTAAGCCTGAGATTAATAAGGTTATTACTAGTTCTGGAAATAGTTAGGGTAATAGTTCTCCTAAGGAGGTCTTTAGTTATACTCTTATAGTTAGTTAATAGGAGGGGATTAATAATTAATAGGGAGTTATTATAAATTAATAGATATATAATTACTATTCTAATTATTCTATTAATATTCTCCTTACTATTAGATAGGTTATACTTAAGTATCTTATAATACTATTATAGAAAACTATATTATAGATATTAGAAAGTTAGAAAAGTATCCTCTATAGTTAGCTTATAGTAGGTAGTTTAGTTATATCTAAGTAAATTACTATACTAGAATCTGTTTAACCCCTTAATTAGGGTTTTAATAAATAACTAGGTCTTTAAGAATTTAGGCCTAAACTTAATCTATATCTTAGCAGTTTTTAGCTTCTTGTTTCTCTATAACTTAATAAGTATTATAGATAAGGTTATAGATAGACTTAAAGCTAGTTAAGGATATTATAGATATACTTAATACTTATTAATAAAGGTTAGTATTTTTTAATCTCTTTATAAACTAATATATTAATACTAATAAAACTATCTTTTTAGGTATTATAAGGGTAACTTAGTTATTTATATTTTTATAACTAGCCTAGTATAGTAGGAATAATACTTAGTTATAGTAAGCTAGTAGAGCCTCTTTATTTCCCTATTATAGGGTGTTAATATTATTACTATTAGTTTCTTAGTCTATAATCTTAGATAGGAACTGCTCTTAAAGGGTATTCTCTATAATAGTAAGGTCTAACTAAGTTACTATATTATTAGATACCTTTTTAATAATATTAATTAAGTGAGGTATATTATTAAAATAGGTTATAGCTACTCCCTTATACTATATATTAATAGTTCTGAGAACTTATAAAGCTAGAAGTATATTTAACTAATAGCTAACTTTTTTAAAGTTTTACTTTAGTCTAGTTAGCTACCTTAATATAGTAATAGTTCTATTAAAAGTGCTATATATTAATATAGAGAGGGGAAGGCTAGTAGCTAGGGTCTTATTAGATCTGCTAGAATTAGGAGGTATAGTAGATAATATAATATTCTATAATATTATTAGTTCTTAATTCTTTAGTAGAGTTAGGTTTCTTCTTAGTTATATAGTATCTGTTATTAAATAATAGGTATTAAGTTATATTATTAGCTCTTTTATACTAATACTATTATTTAAAGTTAAGTTAGTTTTATAGAGTAACTTAGTTAGAAATATATTATCTAATTAGTATATAAATAGAAAGGTTAGCTATAAAAAGGGTTATTTATTTTCTAATATTAGGAGATATTCTCTAGTAGTTATTACTATATTAGGGGATAATAATAAGCTAGTTCTCAGAGTTACTAAATCAGGTTAATTATTAGTAATATTCTCTTTTTTAATATTAAGTAATTTACTAATAGTATTAGATTTCTTTAGAGAAGCTAGCTTTTAATATCTAATATTTTATAATAATAAAATAAGGTTAGACTAATACTTCTCTTAATATCTCTAATAATTCTAACTAAGAGGTTTATATATCTATTATTAATTAAGTTTAATAATAGATAGAATATTATTAATCACTTTATATTAGTAATACTATAGCAATAATAGTAATAGCCTCCTACTAGTTACTATAGCTTTAAGATTAGATTCTATTAGTAATCTTAAATACTCTAATAGTTATTAAATTAATTTCTTTAGGTAGTAACCTTAGAGTAGAAGCTAGAATATATACCTCTCAGATAGGGCAAAGTCTAAATTTATACTAATATATATATATATTCTATAAAAACTAATCTAAGCTAGTACTAGTTCAGAAGTCCTAGTTATAGTTATGGCTCTAGTGCAGTTTCAGGTTCTTCAGGGGCTCACCCCCCCAAATTCCCCCCACTCCACACATTATATAGCCACACCACTAATCAGCTACACTTGGGCCACACACCACCTCCAATGGAAGACAAAGAAAAGAAGCCCTGGGCCACACGGTCCTCTGCGAACTGGTCTGCAGCTGGTTTTGGTGTTGGTGTTGGTTAATATCATGTCGACAGACAGACAGACATCCTTCATGTAAACTAACTAACCTAAGCTACCTTAAGGTACGGATAGGGTATCTCGATTTGGCTGAGCAGCTACTGTGTCACTCAACGCCCTGCCGTGTCTCGCCTTAACTACCTTGCTTCGTACTCATTCATCCTCGACCTCACATGGCACTTTACGTGCTGGACATCTCTCAATCGAAACAATTACATGCAAATGGGAGACAAGTACGATGGATCAAACAGGACATTCCCAGGGCCTGGCCCCCGAGTCTGGATGTCGAATGGCCTGGTTCGAGGCCAGCAGAGGCGAGAAACAGAAACAAAGCCAGGGCGCGCCATATCGGGAAACACGGGGTCGAAAAGGTGACAGCGTTGCATTTCCATCAACCACACAGATCTGCTGCGCTACAAATTTTGCACGTTTGCTACGTAGCAATATCTACCTTTCTGTTTCTCGGTTGTTTCCCTGCCTCTGACTTTTTTTTCTGCCTCGCCTTACCTTGCTTTCCTGTCTTCGTTGTCACGACTGTCTCCTGCGGTTCTCTCCACCCACCATGTGGCATCCTTGGCAGCTGGGTTCCGGTGAGATGAACTCTGAAGGAGAGGCGCAGCAGGCTAGCAGAAAGTCAATGGAAACGAACACATCCAGTTCGCTCTTAGAGCGTTACAGAGTCTGTATAGTTCGCATCACTCATGGCACCCGGAGACGATGACGACGGGGTGGGAAAGGAGGGGTCGAGTACACCAACACTGGTATCTTCCGCCCACCAATGCATGTGTAGTACATCGGCCACCTTCTTGAACGTACCCGTGGGAGTTGGCGTGGATGGACAACGCTTGTGCAGCACCTCAAGCTGGCCCTCTGTGCAGATCTGGGGGCCGTGTTCCGGCGGCCTGTCAGACGTTCTGTCCGTGATCTCGCGTGCCTCACACCTTTCCAGGAATGCCAGTGCCATAGCCAGTGCTTCTGACACTGCACTCCGGTGAGTCGTCTCCTATTTTTGACATTGGCCTCGCTGGCTGCCACTTCCGCCCTCCAGCTGTGTTCCAGCTCTGTCCGAGCTCTGTCCGATCTAGACAAAAGGAAAAATTCACACAGACGCGGCCTGATCACTGAGGCCCAGCCCAGGGAGAATGAGGCATGGAATCCTACCTGAGGTACAAGCAGGCTCGTAAGGCCTGGCGCAGACGAAGCGAAGATGCAGATGCAGCGCGTCCAAGTCCGTGATGCTGCCGCCGCTGCTGCTTGCCCTGCCCGTTGCGGCCGCTGCCACAGCTACATGCCCGCTGTGAGGTTAACTTGACAGTGCAGCAACCGCCGCTACTGCGCTTCCTCCTTCCCCGGCTTGCCTTGCCTCGCATGCGTTAGACTTGCCTTGGACATGCGCGCTTCAGGATCAGATTGCTCTGTATCCAGTGTAAGTGTCCCAGTCGTGCAAGAAGGGGTGGCCCCAGGATAGACACTTTGACGGCGTTCCATTGCCTGCAAAGCTCACCAGAACAGGAAATGACCGAGAAGGACTGGAGACTGGAGACTTGTTTCCCTTTTGTCTCTTCCTCCCCCAAACAGACCACTGCTCTTCCTCCTTCGGGAGGTATGTGTTATTTCAAGTGTATATTTCGGAAACTTCGTGCGCTAACCTGGCTTCCTTCACAGCTTAGCACTACCCTCCTCTACTACCCTTATCTCCTTATCACTAATAAGGCCACCTACTAGCCTTATTCTATATATTAATAATACCCTAAACCTTTATAAAGTATTTATAGTAGATTACTATATTCTAGGAAAATCTTAAATAAGCATAGTCTCTATATACTTCTTATTTTATCTTATAGTAGATCTTATAAAATACTTTCTTTAGCATATTAAAACCTTAACTATTCTTAAAGCTATTATAGTTAGTATCTATATAGTAAAGTTATAGAAGGTAAATTATAAGATATACTTAGACTATTAGTTTATATAATAGATTCTAGACTTAGCCTAGAAATATACTAACTTACTCTTTATAGATAAGAGTAGTTACTCTTAGATTAATTTGCTTACTAAATTTAATATCTATAGCTTTTATAATAATACCTTAAATATATAAAGCACCTTTTATCTTAATAGAGAGTAGTTATTAGAGTTTTACTAAGTCTAAGTTAGTTTATAATATATTACTACTAGACTAACTTTATTATTATATATTTCTTATATTAACTTCTAAGATTCTTAGAACCTATATACTATAAGGCTATTAAGGTTAATAATACTTTTTTATAAATATAAAAGTATAGAAGGTAGCAGTAGCTTTCTAGATATTATTTAAAGTATATTATATATAGTAGAGTATATAATATGGGTTAAATTTATGTGAGAAAGTGTAATTACCCAAGTGGGTGGCAAAAGGCACTAAAAGTGTCAGATTGTGGGGTCCGGAGCGCCCTGTGCGAGTCGGGCGCGACGTTAGTCCGGCTCCGCGCGCGGGCCCGAAGCGGCCCAGGCGCGCTAACTGCGACCGGGGTGCGCGCAGGAAAAAGGGGTTAGGACGCACCCAAATAAGGGGGAATATATAGAATTATATATATACTATAGTATTATAAATATATATATAATTATACCTAATTTAATAATTAATAGTCTAATATATGCTATATTACTATAAATACTACTCTAAAACCTTAATTATAAGATAATAACTACTATA